>JALLPD010000322.1:0-17204 GCA_036940065.1 Cyclotella cf. meneghiniana
GTGCCAATCCAAACCTCTCATGTTCTTCCACCTCATTTCCTTCACGGTCTGTGTACACAGGCATGATGTGAGGCAATGTGTGCATCTATCATTTCCTCATAAATGTACTCATACATTTGCTTTATGTTTGATGGCTTTGTCCCATCTGCATGACTTGATTTGAATGGCATGTCGCCTTTTAAAAGCTCACCACCAATTTCTACCAACATGACCATAGCTTTCTGAGTATGAGATATGTACTTTTTGAAACTTGGTCGAAGTCTCAGTCATTTCTGTCTCTCTAATAATATCATTCATGATCTTTATTGTTTCTTTGCCAGTAAGCGGCTGAAGAATCTTTTCCATCTGGATAGAGGTTTCAACCAAGGCCAATTCAGCATTATACAATGGTGAACATCGCCCAGGTGAGTAGGAGCAAGACTCCCTTGTTTGATTTGACTCCTAACTGTTTCCAAGGAAATATTGCTACTAACACCAAACTCATCCTTCTTCTCCTGAATGAGTTGCCCCAAATAGCCTATCACAAGCCTCTTCTTTTGCCCTTTATGTCGGATGAGTTTAATGTGGTATGTCTGTGCAATTACATTAACACATTCTCCATACTTTAATGTCAGCTCTCGTCTTCTGCTTTGTGCTCCTCCTAGGTCTTCCTGCTTTTGATGACAAGATCATCGCTTCAGAGATATCGTCACTTCCAGCATTCCTGCCAGCTGAGTTACATCCTGTTGATGGTGATGAGACGAATGAGATTTTGGGATCATTTTGTGTGATTTCTAACTCGTCAACTGGGCTGGTTGTTTTTTTTTGTTGTTTCTCATGCTGCCGTTCAATCCTCATGTATAGGGCATCTCAAGTAAGAGAAATTCCCATTAATTCTAAACATTGGAGTTTGCTTGTGTAAGAATCTCTTGAAGTCCTGCTTTTCCACCCTTCTTCCTTCTCTTGCACTAAATCATTAAAAACTCCCTGCAACACTGCTTCATGCAACTTCTTAAGATATTGATTTTGAGTGCTCATTCTTAGTTGATGAAAATTATGTGAGTGTTGTTTATGTGTTGTGATGCTGTAAATATTGTGTGCAATAATTATGTGCATGTTGCACATAAAAATATCATTGGCAATCACAAAGTCCTCAGAGCAATTTACAACCCGCGCCAAAAATAATTGATGTTTTTTATGATTTGAGCAGTCTAGATATTGTGATTTCACCATACTATAGATCAAAGTACAGGCAGACTATCTGACACTTGGCGTCCAAGGATTTTTTTGTCTAAACATCTACAATCTTACATATGAATAATACTTCACTTCCCAAATGGTTCAAAGTCCCACAAATTGTTCAAAGTGCATTCAGACTTTTACAATACAATCCAAAATCTGCCTCTAGAGAGAGAGGTACATCCATTGTTATCTGATTCTATGCACACAATACATGATTCTCTCTCTATGCCTGCACAAGAACAATTTGAAATCTTTGTCAAGTGCTGCAAAGCAGTGTTGTGTTTGACAGTGCAGTACACTACAAAATATACAAAATGTATACTTATGGTAGTACCATTGCCATGGTGAGCACAGCCATGATAGGACACATATCAACGCAAACAGAATTTCAACTTAACAGGACCATTCAGTATCCACGTACGAAATGATTTGAAAGAATTGCCAATTGCAAACCATAGTATAGGCAGGTATGATGTGTTACCATACTGTATGATACACAACCATACCGTGTTCATCTACATATGCTTGGCTCAACTATAATATGATGTGGTGATGCCAAGTCCAGGCATGCAGCTGGCACAAGAGCCAGGACCAGTATTTCAATTAATTTTAATGGTAAAGTGAAAAAACAATTTCCAAAAAGCCAATCTCCTAACAGAAAAGTGGATACCTTATCATTTTCACTTAGGAATCGTAGAGAATTGGAAAATCAAAACAAAAATCCATTCACCAAAAGATTGCTAATCCCAAATTTATGTGCTGAATTCGATGGGTACATAAATTACTCAAGCTATTTGGAATATTCAAGACTGAGAATATGTCACAAGGATTAGATCGAATTCTTATAAGAATTGATCTACACTATTCATCATCTATGAACTCAATAGAGCTCAAAATGGTGTTCAATACTAACTCAAAGTTGTTCAAGTCATCTAATCAAGCTAAGGGGTTGTTCAATACTCACTCAAAGATGCTTATGTGCACTCAATCAAGATCAGGGGGTGTTTAATACTCACTCAAAGGCATTCAAGTCCATTTAATCAAGCTCAGGGGTGTTCAGTAATCACTCAAAATCATTCAAGTCCACTCAATAATACTTTCTCAAAGCATTTGAGTGCACTCAATCAAGCTCAGAGGGTGTTCAATACTCCCTCAAAGACAGTCAAGTGCACTTAATTGAGCTAAGGATGTTTTCAATACTCACTCACGATATTCAAGTGCATTCAAACCAGCTCAGGGTGTGATTGATACTAACCAAATGGCATTCAAGTGCACTCAATTGAGCTCAGGATGTGTTGAATACTCACTAAAAGATATTCAACTGCCCATGATTAAGCTCAGGGGTATTCAATACTCACTCAAGGGCATTCAAGTGCATTCAATCTAGCTCAGAGGGTGTTCAATACTCACTCAAAGGTACTCAAGTGCACTAATCAGGCTCAAATGGGGTTCAATACTCACTCAAAGGCATCCAAGTCATTCGATTAAGCTCAGGGGATGTTCAATACTTGCTTGACAACATTCAAGTGCAATCATTGAGTTTACGCGGTGATCAATTCTCACTCAAAAGCAGTCAAGTGCATTCAATCCGGCTTTAAGGGTCTTTAATACTTACTTGAAGGCATTTGAGTGCAATCAAGCAAGCTCAGGATGTCTTCAATACTCACTGAAAGGCACACTCAGTTGAACCCGGGAGTGTTCAATGCTCACTCAAATACATTCAAGTACACCCAATTAAACTCTAGGGATCTTCAGTACTCACTCAAAGGCATTCAAGTGCACTCAATCAAGCTCAGGGGCTGTTCAATACTCACTCAAAGGCAGTCACTGCAATCCATCAATCTAAGGATGTGTTCAATACTTACTGACAGAAATTCAAGTGCATTCAAATGAGTTCAGGGGATGTTTAATACTCACTCAAAGACATTCAAGTGCACTCAGTTGAGCTCAGGGGGTGTTCAATACTCACTCAAAGTCATTCAGTTTAATACTCACTGAAAGAGTCAAGTGCACTCAAGCAAGCCGGGTGGATGTTCAATACTCACTAAAAGGTGTCTAGGTGCACTCAAGCAAGTTCAGGGGATGTCCAATACTCATTAAAAGGCATTCAATTTCACTCGCTCAAAGTTGAGTGATCTTCAATACTCATCCAAAGGCATTCATGTGTACTCAATCAAGTGCAGGGGGTGACCAATTTTCACTCAACGGCATTCAAGTGAACTCAATCAAGCATAGGTGTTGTTCAATACTTACTCAAACGTATTCAGGTGCAGTCAATCCAGCTCAGTGAATATTTAATACTTACTCAAAGACATTTATGTGTACTCAATTGAGCTCACTGGGGGTTCCATATTCACACTGAGGTGTTCAAGTGCACTCAATCCAGATCAAAGGGTGCTTAATTTTCACTTAAAGACATTTGAGTTCACTCAATTGAGCTCAGGGGTATTTGATACTCACTCAAAGGCAGTCAACCCTACTCAATCACACTCAGGGAGTTTGCAATACTCACTCAAAGGCATTCAATTGCACTCAATTTAGTGCAGGGAGTGATCAACACTTAGTCAAAGGCCTTTGTGCACACTGAAGAAAGGTCAGGAGGTGTTCAATACTCACCCAAAGGCATTCAAGTGCATTCAATTGATCTCAGTATTTGTGCAATTTACTCTTAAGGCATTCAAGTGCACTCAAGCAAGATCAAGGGGTGTTCAATACTCACTTAAGGGCATTCGTGTGCACTCAATCAATCTCAGGAGCTGTGCAATACTCACTTAAAGGCAGTCAAGTGCACTCAATTGAGCTCAGAGGGTGTTCAATGCTCATTCAAGTGCATTCAAATGCATTCAATCAAGCTTAGGGGGTGTTCTATGTTTACTCAAGGGCATTCAAGTGCACTCCATCAAGCTCAGGGGGGTGTCCAATACTCATCTAACACTCAATCAAGCTAATGGGGTGTTCAATAGTCACTAAAAGGCGTTCAAGTGAACTCAATTGAGCTCAGGGGTTGTTCAATACTCACTCAAAGATGTTCAAGTGCATTCAATCAACCTAAGGGATGACACAAGCTGTTTCATGGTAGAATGTCAGAAGTAGGAAAAAGAAGGGTATTTTCTAGATGGTTTGAATTCATTTTTAATGAGCTATTTCAATGATTAAACCCAAGGACTACCATCTGCTAGCCCTCTTCTTTTTATCGCATAAATTACATGATAACCAATTCTCCCACAGTTTGCCTGCAGGCTGTTGCAGTTGCATGACTCAATCCTTTCTCTTAACTGCCAGTCCTTTCTGTCAACTGCAAGCAGTTGAGAAAGATGTCATTTCTTTAGATATATTGTTCTGACAGATACACTTGGAATGTATGTATGTTTGTATATTGCTTTCTCAGAAACTAATATCATATGACATGTACTTCCTTTGTACCTCACACAGTGAAGAAGACAGTTTTTGTGTCCTGATTTATGGCCATATTTTGTACCATCCTTGTGTAAGGCATATTGCAGATACTTGGTTCACACCACTCACCCCCATGATTGAAGAATTTGTGTGCTTGTGGAAAAGTAAAATCTTGGTGAGGAAAAAAATCTGCTTGAGCCAAATAGCAAGAGTTGCAACTTCTGGAAACATAAAAACTCAATGAGTAAAAGAATCCTTGTGGAGCCAAGCTTGCAAAAAACCCTTCTTGGTGAAAAAGTTGCAAGCTGCTTTGTGACAGATTTGTTGTCAGTGTCACCTGTTCCATTTTTCTGGTTGTGCTCTTCTGAGTCATAGTTGTAATGACTTCCTTCTACGGGAAACAGGGAAACCCTGATTGTCCCATCATACGAATTTAGTAATAGGCCAAGTATCACATCTTTGCGGACCAAATTTTAGTATGGGAAGAATACCTATGTTCACTATACCAGTGCTGTCACCACCATGTGACCATGACTCTTGCGAGGATATGTCAAGGTGGGTCTATGATGTTGCCAGTTGTCTCTGATTGTTGATGTCTGTGTGCAAGAGAGGAAATCCAAACAAGAGTTCCTTTCTTTTATATTACATCACTACATTGGGCGGGATGCACTGCATAGCATGCATTTAGTGAAAGGAACATTGCTGGTTGTTAGGAACACACAATGCCACTAGAAGCTGCTGACAAGGCCAGAAAACAGTAGTTATTCAGCAGGTCAAGCATCACCATGATTTGTTTGATACTGATCTCTAGTTTACTATTCACTTGGGTTTTTGGAGGAGTCTGTACTCTGGATGCCAAATGATGTGCATAAGGCAAGAAAGTGGAGTGTCTACCTCACGAGGAGTGTACAATATGAATATTTAACCAGGTCTGATCATCAAGGTGCTGATTATGCTACAGTTTGTTTTCATCTATATGGTTCATGCATCTTTGGTGTTCCTATGTTTTCTTTTACTTGCCCTCCACCCCTATATATCCAAAGGAATAGTTGCCCTATGGGTCAAGTACCGGCAAGTGAATTGTGTCTAGTCACATTAGCTGCTGATTGTGATCATTTCAAAGCTCTTACATCAATTCTGTCTTGGTCTTGGTGGATCAGTGAGCATTGCAGTTCACTTTTGACTGCATCCTGTTTGTTCTGTGGTGAGTATCCTCAAGGGACATCCACACTTGTATGACCCTTGTTGGTAGTAATGACCATGTGCAGCAGTCGTGCATTTTTTCATGTAAGTTACTCCCTGTGTGTTGAAATGACAGTTGTTGGCTAGTGACTTCTGGTAGTTTGAATCATGTAGATAATTCACAGCTTGGAAGCACTTCACATGGTGTTGACAACACATGTGTTGTGTTTTTTATGATTGTGTGAGTGTAGACAAGCTAATTCAGCTCAACCACTGTTTTGTATAAAGCAGTTTGTTATCAAATCTGATTTGCATGAATGCTCAAAAATCCCTTGAATATCTCTGCCAAGAATTGTTCCTACTTGACTTATCCTTTTTGTGACATGATATTCATTATTCGACAGGATTACTTACATTTTGTTGTGTGTGTTGAGACTTGACAACAACAAAGTTCATGGATTCTTTGTTTGCTTGTTTTTTTCTCAGTTGAGTCTTACACCTTGATATGGCTTGTGTAGCAAGTTGTTACATTCCCAGTGCTCATCCATGAGTTCTTCCTTGGAGAAGAGCCTTTTGTAGTAAAGTGACTGTATGCATCCCTACTGAATGGATGCCATGCTTGTTGCTCCATGGAGTTTCCTGGGTAACCCTATCAGAGGTCACATAGGAGAATCAAACACTATCTGTTGTTTAAGACATTATCTAGTTTTTAAAGTTTCATCTTTGAATCCACAAAGGTTACATGACCAAGGATACAATTTTGTGTACTGTGTCTTTGCATTCTGCACTGCAAGATGCTGTACAAGAATGCAAGTTTACCTTACACTCGACATGAGGATAAGTAGCTCTGGAGTTTGTTGTCACAACATTAGTCATACAACAAAGATCTTTCTTTATTGTACCCCATGTCATGGGCCTGATAATAGCCTTTCTGACTTGGTACTTCCTCCTACAATCAATAGTGAGAGAGGCAAGATGATCATAGTGTCTTGCCCAAAGGTACTTGAAGTACTGGACCCACCCAGTAGCTTTGATTTCCTTGTGAGAGCAATTGTTTGGCAAGCATTGATCTGCTTTTTGATAAATTGTTATCCTGTGACTTTGGGTATTTCTTATAGCCATGGCCTCTTAGTCCTTGTGCAGAGCTTGGTAATGGGGCTGATGTTAAACCTGATTCTTGCTACCTGTTGAGACCAACCTAAGCTTTCTTTATTAGTGGTCATACAAGCTAGCCATGGAAGATAATTTGTTTATTGTTCCGAATGAGTTCATGATGAGAACTATCTGTCTATCATTAGCTCCAATTGATGTGCTAGTGAGGTACATGGAGAACCTGTGATTGTTTGACTGGAGTAGGTTTTAGCCTGCCCAGTGTCTTGTAGACATGCACAGCTTCTGGATGCATTAGTCCTGACTCATGATTGATCAACTTCTTTTGAAGACTTTACTGTTGCAGATGTGAACATTTTCAACAACTGCATTACTGCAATGGTAGTTGAGCTTGGACAGCTTCCTAACTAAATGTCTTTTTTTGCTTCTGTTAAGAACCATTCTTTTGCACAGTAAGACTGTTTTTAATTTGAGTGTTGCGTCTTTGTTGTACAGCCAATTATGATGATGACTGTTAACTAAACACCCCTGTTCTTAAGGTACATTTTCCTCTCTTCATTTCTACCTTTTTCTGGACTGGAATTCTCTGTCTTAAATTGGTACAGACCTTCCTCATCTTGTCAAGTTGGGTGGTTTCTTCTAATGACCAAAGCTCAATCTAACAGTCTCTCATGCCTTGAGAAACTTCAGTAACATGTTTATAACTGGGCTTAAAGTGTTTGCTAGTGTCAACTATTCTTATCACACAGATTGGAATGTCTGCTATTTATTAATTCCATAGAAGAGTATTGCACTCAAGTGGTTAGCTCCATGCTTTAAGAGTGGCGTAGCTCAAGTAGGACACTTTTGCTCAAGCAGTCAGCTTGTGAATGCCTATTGCATCCTGGGTGTTGGCGCAACCCCTGTTTGCAGTTTTAGCAGACTATGATAAACACTAGCATAGCAATTTGAATCATAAATTTTTTGTTTGGCAGTTTAGAACATTTTTGGACTCTGTCATGATAATGATCATGACTGAGGTCATATGCTGTCATGGTCATCCTGAGTTGATTGACTCATTAGTGCGACTTTGCCCCTCCTTTCCTTGTAGGAAGCACACCATCCAGCATATATCAGAACTTTGACACCTGCCTAGTAGGGTAGGGAAAACATATGAAAGTTCCTGATTTTGGAACATGATGAATGCATGGGAACAATGCCCTTGTGTCTCCTATGTTACTGTAGTGGCACTATGTTAGTGGTTTGGAACTTAACAAGATTTGATTTTTTAATTATATTGTGCTATACATTTTATGAGTTCTGACCAGAGGGGGGTGCACTTAGTGGTCTGTTTCTTTTTCAATTAGCTTGCGCATATGTGCTACAAATTACCGTGCCATGTGCAGATGCATGATCACTTAGTGGTCATTTTTATGAGCATGCACTTTGTGCTTTTTACTCTACTCTGCTAGATGGAGCAGAGTATAATGTGTCAGCTGGGATCATGGCCTTATTGATTTGTGGGAGTAATCCTCATGGCATCTTGGCTTGTGAGTAAGACTCACTACAACTAGCTGAGGACTTAACTCAAAACTAAGTTGTATGCAAAATATTGTACAATAATGACATAAGCCATTTAATGGTAGAAAGTTGGAAGTAGGAAAAAGACTGATATTTTCCAGATGATTGGAAATATTTTTAATGAGCTATTTCAATGCTTAAAACTGAGGACTACCATCTGCTAGCCCTCTTCTTTTCATCATGAAAATTACATGATAACCAATTCTCCCAGAGATTGGCTGCTGCAGGCTGTAGCAGTTGCCAGTCCTTTCTGTCAACTGCAAGTAGTATCTCTTGCCCTGAGAGACATGATCGGTATTTATGTATGTTTGTATATTGTTTTCTCAGAAACTAATATCCTATGACATGTACGTTGTTTGTACTGGACAAAGTGAAGAGTCAAGTCTTGTGTCCTGATTTAGGACCATATTTTGGACTATCCCTATGTGTTGTGTATTGTGGATGATTGGTTCCTGTCAGGGAGTGTTCAATACTCACTCAAAGGCATTCAAAGACATTCAATTGAAAGAAGGGGGTGTTCAATACTTACTCAAAAATATTCCAGTACACTCAAGCAAGCTCAGGGGATGTTTAGTACTCACTCAAAAACATTCAATTGCACTAAACCCAACTCATGGGATGTTCAATATTAACTCAAAGGCATTCAAGTACACTCAATTAAGGTTGGGGGGGGTTCAATACTCACTCAGAGACAGTAAAGTGCACACAAGAAAGCTAAGGATGTGCTCAATACTGACTCAAAATCATTCAAGGGCACTCAATCAAGCTAAGGAGGTGTGCAATACTCACTCAAAGGCATTCAAGTGCTCTGAAGCGAGCTCAAGGGTTGTTCAATACTCACTCAAAGGCAGTCAAACGCACTCAATTGCACTCAATTGAGCTCGTGGGGTGTTCAATACTCACTCAAAGGCAGTCAAGTGCACTCAATTGTGCCCAGGGGCACTCAATGCATTCAATCAAACTCAGCGGATGTTCAATACTCACTCAAAGGCATTTAAGTGTATTTAATCCAGCTCAGGGGGTACTCAATATTGTCTCAGAGGTGTTCAAGTGCACTCAAGCAAGCTTAGCGGGTGTTCAATACTCACTCAAAAGAATTCAAGTGCACTCAATTGAGCTCAGCATGAGTTCAATAGTCACTCAAATGCATTCAAGTGCACTTCATCAAGTTCAGGGGACGTTCAATACTCACTCAAAGACATTACATTGCACTCAATCTAGCTCTGGGGATGTTTAGTCATCATTCAAAGACATTCAAGTGCCCACAAGCAAGCTCAATGGGTGTTCAATACTTACTTAAAGGCATTTAAGTGCAATCAATCAAGCTCAGAGGGTATCAATACTCACTCAAAGGCATTCAAGCACACTCAATCAAGCTCAGCAGCTTGTCAATACTTACTCACAGGCATTCAAGTGCACTCATTCCATCTCAGGAAGTGTTCAATACTCACTCAAAGGCTTTCAAATGCACTCAAGTAAGCTCAGGGTGTATGCAATACTCACTAGAAGGTGTTCCAGTGAAATCATTTGATCTCAAAAGGTGTTCAATACTTTCTCAAAATGGTGGTGGCCATTACTCATTCCAAGAAATTGAAGTGCACCCCATCAAGCTCACAGGGAGTTTAACAATAACTTAAGGCATTCAAGGGCATCAATCGAGTTTAGGGGGTGATCAATACCTACTCAAAAGCAGTCAAGAGCACTCCACCAAGCTAAGGGGGTGTTCATTACTCACTCAAAGGCTGTCAAGTGAACTCAATCAAGCTCAGAGCGTGTTAAATGCTCACTCAAAGGCATCGAGAAACACTCAACCATGCTCAAAATGTGTTCAATACTCACTCAAAGGCATTCAAGTTCACCAAATCAAGCTCATAGCTTGTTTGGTTCTCACTCAAAGGCATTATAGTGCACACAATTGAGCACAATATAGGTTCAATACTCACTCAACAGCTTCCTACTTCACACAATCAAGTTAAGGGGCTGTTGCACTCAATCAAGCCCAGGATTTTTGCAATACTCTCTAAAAGGTATTAAAGTGCACTCAAACCAGCCCAGTATTTGTACAATACCCACTCAAATGCATTGAAGTGCACTCTATTGGTCTCAGGGGATGTTAAATACTCACTCTAAGAAATTCAAGTGTACTCAATTAATCTCAGGGGGTGTTCAATCCTCACTCAAAGGCATTCAAAGGCACTCAATTGATCTCTGATCTATGGGGGTGTACAATACTCACTCAAAAATGTTCAAGTGCACACTATTGGGCTTAAGGGGTGTTCAATAATCACTCACAGATATTCAAGTGTACTTGATTGAGCTGAGGTGATGTGAAATACTGATTCATATGCTTTCAAGTGTACCCAATCAACCTAAGAGATAATTCAATACTAATTCAAAGGTATTCAAGTGCACTCAAGCAATTTAGGGGGTATGCAATATTCACCAAAGGCACTTAAATACATTCAATCAAGCTCGTGGGGGGGGGGTGTTTAATACTTACTTTAAGATAAGTGCACTCATGCAAGCTTAGGGAGTGGTCAATACTATCTCAAAGGCATTCAAGTGCACTCAATCCAGTTCAGGGTGTGTTCGATACTCACTCAAAAACAATCAAGTGCACACAAGTTAGCTAAGGATGTGTTCAATACTCATTCAAAGGCATTCACGTGCACTCCATCAACATCAGGATGTGTTCAATACTCACTCAAAGACATTCAAGTGCATTCAATCAAGCTCAGGAGATGTTCAATACTCTTTTAAAGGCCTTCAGGAGCACTCAAGTGAGCTGAGGGGCATAATTCAATAATCACTTAAGATATTCAATTGCACTCAATCCAACTCAGGGGCTGTTCAATACTCACTCAAATGAGTTCAAGTGCACTCCATTAAGCTCAGGATGTGTTTAATACTCACTCAAAGGCATTCAAGTGCACACAGTTGAGCTCAGGTAGTGTTCAATACTCACTCATTGGTGTTCAAGTGCACTAAATTGAGTTCAGGGGGTGTTTAATACTCACTCAAAGGTCTTCAAGTACACTCAATCAAGCTTAGGGGTTGTTCAATACATACTCAAAGGCATTCAAGTGCACTCAATTAAGCTCACAGGGTGTTCAGTACTTAATCAAAGTCATTCCAGCATACTCAAGCAAGCTCAGTGCATTCAATTCTCATTCAAGGTCTAAGTCCACTCAATCAAGCTGAAGGGCTGTTCAATACTTACTCAAAAGCATTCAAGTGTACTCCATCAAGCTCAGGGATTTTTCAATGCTCACACAAAGGTGTTCAGGTGCATCACATCAAGCTCAGTGAGTGTTCAATACTCACTCAAAGGTGTTCAAGTGCACAATCAAGTTTTGGGGTTGTTAAATACTCACTCAAAGGCATTCAAGATACATTCAAATGAGCTCAGGTGGTTTTCAATACTCACTCAAAGGCATTAAGGTTCACTCTAGCTCAGGGGGTGTTCAATAATCACTCAAAGGCATTCAAGTGAACTCAATCATGCTTAGGGGGTGTTTAATGATTATTCAAAAATGTTCAAGTGCACTCAACTCAGGATTTGTTCAATTCTCTCTCAAAGGCATTCAAGTGCAGTCAATCAAGCCCAAGATTTGTGCAATACTCTCTCAAAGGCATTCAAATGCACTCAATCCAGCTCAAGGGTTGTTCAATACTCACTCAATGACATTCAAGTGCACTCAGCAAGCCCAGGGATTATCCAATACTCACTCACAGGCATTAAAGTGTATTCAATCCTTCCCAGGGAATATTCAATACTCACTTAAAAGCATTTAAATGCACTCAATTGAGCTCAGGGGGTGTTCAATACTCACTCAAAGACATTCAAGTCCACTCAAGCAAGCTCAGGGGGTGTTCAAAACTCACTCAAAGGCATTCAAGTGCACTCAATTGAGCTCAGGGGGTGTTCAATATTCACTTCAAGGCATTCAACTGTACTCCAACAACATCAGGATGTGTTCAATACTCACTTAAAGGCATTCATGTGCACTCAATCAAGTTCAGAGGGTCACTGTAAATGTCTTATTCATAATAATGATGATTACAAAGTTGTTATGAATGTTTTATAACAAATACCTCTGACTTTCAAAAGTTTTACAATGATTGGACTAATTGTTTAAACTTCTCATGAAAATTATTCATTTAATCCACAATTAAGCTTTTATGAACAATCATTTTAGCATTCACTTTGATATACCAAAGAAGAAAGTATCTGATCATTTAAGGCATTTATAAATGCTTCATTTGTCCTTATAATTTCATTTTGGAAACCTTTTATTAGACCGTGAATTTTTTTCACTCAGTGTCTGAGCGGCCAAATGTCAGGAGGGCATTCCCCCACCATTCTTTGCCACAATATCATCAACAAATTAGAGGCTCCCTGTCATGGAGACTCTAATGTTCAATCAAAGTTATCTAGGACTGGATTGCCATCATCTAATCATTGCTGAGGCCAAAATCTGGCTAGACTCATAGCAGTTGCTATTGCAAATGCAGCCACAAGATCCATCCCTCTTCCTCTCAAAAGTCTTTATACATTTGTTGAATCAATCTCCACACCAATACTAATCAATATAAGCATACTAGGCAAAACAACAGGAAACAATTTCATCAATGTAACACCATATCATTACCATTTCTTTCATTCAATCAGCCCATGTTTTTGATGATATTCAATTGTTCAATCCTTCCATCCCTCTTTGTAGGTTGATTGAACATAGGCTAAACTCATTTGTTCCTGCTTATTTCAAATCCTCCTTTCTTTCATTATTTCCTCGATTGGTATTCTTCCTTGGTTGTTTCTTTTTCTTTCATCCATTCTATTGCATTCTTTTCTACTTTATCATACACTTATTATATTTATTGCCATCATGGACACATATCCTTGAATAAAATTTAAAAAATGGAAAAGATGTCACAAGAAACTACAGTTTCTCATGATGACATGGAAAAGTTGAAGTCATGGAATAATAAATTCTCAATACAGTGCTCTTCATGCAAATATAATGCTTTCAATTAAACCACAAGAGCTCAGGATTTTTCATTCCATCAAGTTGGCAATGAATCATAAAAGTCACCCATCAAGACGGCCCATATATTTTGGATTCCAATCATCAAAAGAATAAATATTTTTGTCTATCTTGTGGATAGAGTTCAGTTCACTTGAAAGATTATTGAAAAGTTGCACTTGCCAGAAAAGGAAGGAACGGGATGCTGGAAATCATGAACAAAGCTTAACACAATTGATGCAGGTGAAAATAGCAACAAAGACTCAGGGGCATCAGGGTGGATGAATCTGAGAATCTGCAAATAAACCAACAACTCTTCTTTCCAAAACCAAACATATGATCACGTGAGCACTGTGGAATTTTATAGGGATGCAGCAGTCCATCAGTCAATAATCATGTCGTCAACAGTGAGGTGGAGGAAATATCTGATCAAAATGAAAATTCATTCAATCAGATAAAAAAGTTGAAGAGCCTGAGTATACAGAGGTCTGTTATTCATCTTTCATGACTGAATACCCTTCTTCCAAAATTATCTTCAATGATTCCGATAAGTGGCCAAGTCAGAGTGCCAAATTTTTGCCTGAGAAATGGACGAGCACGGTGATGGTTTGAGAGATGTTGTCTATAATGTTCTTATTAATTCAAAGAGATCAAGTGGCTTTAACTATCTTCAGATAGAAGAGATGTCCTTCCATCTTCATATTGCAACCATCAACAACCCATAACATCTTGCCGGAAAATTTTCAAAACTGACTTAAGTCATCAGTTACATGGTTAAGCAACAATAGGAAGAGATCAACAAGGAGAGAAATGTATTTACCAAGTCTTTTAACTCATCAATCTAGTGAGTCATCAATAGAGTGATCCCAATCACAACAGAATATTGTCATCAAGCAAATGCAAGAAATGTTGAATGAAGACACACAACTATTTCATTCACTATCTGGACAAACCAAAATCAACTCACCAGTTACAAACAATCAGTTAAGGTCATTTTATTCATAAGGTCCATTCTCAATTGTGAAGAATCTACCATACACTTTAGTATCATTTGCCCACAAATCACCTACATATCAGCCAAGAAAATAATCAATCATTTTCTTGCATCATGATTGTCTCCTCAATTTAGGGTAGGATATTAAGATGCTGGAACAAATGACAGGCAAATATGATTGTGCTTTCATCCAAAAACTACAAAAGCATGTCATGAATATTCTTTGTGCCTCACACAAAGAGCATGAAAAAGAGAAATCAGATACTAGAGTTATTCTTGTTCAACTGTGGTCTGATGATTTTGAAGCACACAAAATTAAGGCCTAAAATAAATTCAACAATCTATAGCTTTTTACATTGACTGTTTTAGCAGAACCAGGAAAGAACAGCAGAAGTCACACCACACCACTGGCTTTACGTCATAAGAAGAAGAACCGCGCCATGAATTATTTACTGACATTTTGGAGGATTTCAACTATCTCAGTGAAATTGTTAAAATGATTGATGTGAAGGATGTGATGAATGCTTGTCATTTCTGCAATGATGGAATTTCTGCATACCCCCTCATATTTGATGATAAGGAGGGATTTTGGTCTTGTAATTTGAGGTATTCAAATACAAGTATACTAGACTGTCCAATTCAGTTTTCAAGTAGGAAAAGAATGATTGAAGGTGCACAGGATTTCTTTCTTCTACTGAGACATTGAGAGAGAAAACAAAGTACAGTACTGTGTTGCAGGTGGAGAGAGTGTCTCTGGACAGTTAGAACTTCTATCACCACAAAAGGATGTATTCCTAATGAAATAAACATTACACTACTAATTTACTAATGTTCAGTGTTCTTGAAATATTCTGTGGAACTCATTTGGCCTCTGATGATCATATTTTTTAACTCAAAATTGTGTAGAATACCATGAACTTTGGACAAACAAACTGGTCTGCCTTGATGTGGTTCAAATCCAATTGATATCATGATTTCAAAGACCTGGCTGCAACAGAAAGGAAGCATATCCAGAAATATTTTTTCAAACCCATCAAAACACCAATCCAAGTTTTGATGAGAGTGTTCCATTGGTTGCTCCTGAGGATGAGAGCCATCAATCAAATGATACTCTACACCATGTGTTGCAGATGCTTTTTATGGTGCAATTCCAATGACATGCTCAACTTGAACACCTGGAAGCCACACATTTATCAACATGGGATAACTCAAACCCTGAACAAATGCTGTCAGTTCTGGGTACATCAAAAAATAAGGAAGATTCAAAATACTATATCCATGCTTCGGCATTGTCTGCTTGATATCTGTCATTGAGCTTGAAGATAGAATCAATAAATTGATTCCTCTGCTGAGAGAATCATCAAAATGGTCAAGGTAGTCCAGTAGATTGATTATATTTCCAATTAGACAATTTTGTCTGTCTTGATCAATGGATTTGGAAAAGACACAATCACAAAACTTGATGGAAATAGAAGAAGAAAGCTGATCATTCTCAGCCCAATATACAATCTTCTTCTTGGCAACCTTAACTGATTTCTTGGCATTGTAGACTCAAATATCTTTGGATCTATAAAAACTAGTACTTGTCCTGTCCTTGGCAGTTTGCAATGATTTTTGAGATGCTCTTGAATTAAATTTTCTTGACTTTTTGTTTTCTTGGTACCTTGAATCTGGATCAGACTATTACTAGTCTTGTTTGATGTGCAGTGAATTTCAATTCTACTTTAATGAGATAGTCCCATCATAAATCTTTTCTTGTCTTCAGGATTTTCTGACTCAGTTTCTTCTTGAGGAGGTTTCATCAATATGCATTTAAGAGGTTCTTCAATCCTTCTAGATGGCCTGGTTGATGCATGGTCTTGAAAATATGTTAATACTGCTGGAACAAATTAAAGAAACCCTCACTGAGAAGTCGAAAAGGATTATCTTTGTCACAATTTTTGGACCATGAAGCAAAAAGAACTGATCCAAATACTCCTGTAATTCTTCTTGTTCCCTGCCAGGTTTGCATGGACCAAATAGATTGAAAACAAACTTCTGAATTCTTTCATTGGTGCAAGCATTAAACATGATAATATCTCACATTGACATTTGAAAAAGGGAGGACAAGAGGATGCTTAACAAAGTTAAGAAAGGCATCAAGATCTCTACAAATGACTGCCAAATATAAGGATCTTCCTTCATTAGTGTCATTCCATAATGAAGAAGAGCGATTGCACGGGAGAACTTTCCCTTTGATTTGGCTGGTAAAAGGTCCACCGTCCAACAAACTATTGGTTTTCTGCAAAAGTTGATAATTGTTAATTTCTCCATGAAATGCAAATGATGTTAAGGGAGCCCCTATCGGTTCATTCATTTAAGAGAATTTGGATTGAAGGTAGTGTAGTGTCACATATTATGCTCCAGGGGCACATGACCAGATTCCACATTGTTTGTCATTCTTGTTGGTTTGTTACATCATACTATGTTTTTCACTTTTCTAGTCATCCCCTTTAATACATCTAAAGTCGTGGAATATATTGTAGAATTTGTTTTTGTTGAAGAAGTCTTGGTAGATTCGGAGGATGACATTTCTCTTGAAAGAGTTGTTGGGGCTTGTTTAAATCTCTCTTTTGCTCTCTCTCTCTCTCTTTCTCTCTCTCCAACTCTCTCTCTCCATCTCTCTCTCTCCATCTCTCTCTCTCCATCTCTCTCTCTCCATCTCTCTCTCTCCA
>JALLPD010000323.1:0-17262 GCA_036940065.1 Cyclotella cf. meneghiniana
CATGGTGCGCACGCGAAAAAAATGTCACGCGTCTAGACTCTACCTAAACTGGTACCTGCATAACAGCAAGATAACAACAGCTTAACAGTCCCCTCCTGTCGGTGTATGGTACCATTTGCAATAATATTCTTATTAGAAACGGAAAAGCTCTAGTGACCATTCTCAAGTAACAACCATGGGCGAACGCAAAGTCCTAAACAAATACATCCCCGCCGACTTTGACCCCCAACTCGTCCCCCGCGGTAAAAGACCCAAAGATGACCTAATCCCGGTGCGCATGATGCTCCCCTTCTCCATCCAATGTTCGTCCTGCTCCTCCTTCCTCTACAGAGGACGCAAATTCAACAGTAAGAAAGAGCCCGTCAAAGGAATCGATGGGAAGTATTTGGGGATTCAGCGTTTTCGGTTTTATATCAAATGCAGCGAATGTTCGAGGCCCATCACCTTTCTCACCGATCCGAAGAATGCCGATTATGAAATGGAAAGCGGGGGGACTCGGAATTATGAAGTGTGGCACGATGAACGAAAGACGAACGAGCAATTTGAGAAAGAGGCGGAGGAGGATGAAAAGATGGATTCGATGAAGGCCTTGGAGAATAGAGTGCTCGAGAGTCAGAGGGAGATGGCCGAATTAGATGCGTTGGAGGAAATTCGAGCGATGAATGCGCGGCACGTTGCTCTCATGAGGGGAAAGAGAGGCGGTGGTGAGTTAGATGCTGCACAGGCCGTATTGGATGCGAGAGAGGCAAATTTGGGTTCGGGTCATGTCGAGGAGGAGGAGGACGAGTTGAACGAGAACGGGTTGACTCATGATGAAGAGGAACTCGTCAAGAGTATTAAATTTGGTGTTTGGAATGGCGTGGACAGTTCAACGGCAATAATTCATAGACTTGATGAGGAAGATGAGGCATTGGCAGAAAAGAAAATAAGGGAGGAGGCAGAAGCTTTGATTCTGAAAAATAGACAAAACGAGGATGCAAAAAGCAAATCGAATTTGCCAGTGTTCAAAGTGAAGAGAAAGAAACGCAAAGACGCCGAAGTCGATGGCGCGAAACGAGCAAAAAGTGCAGATCCAGGGGAGAAAGAGCCAGCTTTAGCAGTACCGGTGGCATCAAGTGAAGAAGAAATGCACTCTGGGGATGCCCCTAGTGGACCCTTGAGTGGTTTGTTGGGGTATGGCTCTGATTCTGATTCCAGTTAAATGAACCTATTGACATTTTTACTCAATTTTAGTAAAGCATTTATGGTACATCGTTTTGCATGGTAAATTTTTTGTCTACAATCAAGTACCTTTTGCTTTGGCTAAAGTCAAATTGCACTCTGTACACCAAGGGCAATTTTCGTCTCCATTTTCATGACATACACAGCAACAGTCTAACTGTATAGGGCTTGACCATCCAGCATTGTTTTCATCAGGAATATCACTCTCATATCCATCTTTGCTAGATTTTTCGTTTGTCTCGTTGAAATCATCTGTCCTAGTAGCTTCATGCTTTTCCTCTTCTTTTACAGCCATCAACCCCCCCGCTAAACTATTGAGCAAATAGTTCTCAACATCCACACGGGCGCCCCCCTCGACGCACTCTTTGATCCAAGAAGCATCTACAATATCCACATGTCGTTTCAAGGCCTGCCTGACCCTCTGAGTCAAATTATTCACTGCATGTCGAGTCGAAACCAAATAGTGGACTCGTTTGTGCACTTGTGGAGAAATGATGGCTCCGTGTGTTGTTAGAATGTTGGTTAATGTCTTGTAGTTGTTGTAACTATCTGTTGATTTTTCATTCCCGTTGGAGTTTCTTGTTGGCATGGTGATATCCGTTGTTTTGGTGCTTTCAAGCGTCGAAATGGCAAGAACAAGACCATTGAAGATGGCTCTTTCCGCTGATTTTTGGGATGACGTCTCACTTGACGAGGGATGCTTCCTCTTTCTGCGTTTGGCATGTTGCCCTTTTGAAGCATCGAATTGCGTCGAAATGCGTGCCCCTTCATTTGGATTCTCTGGAGGCGATGGAGCCGACATAGTAGCCCCCGTATCACCGGCTGTGTGATCGTTCGTCGCCGATCGCGAGGTCTGGGAGGCTTGTGGCGGATTCTCGCGATCACCGGGAACCTTGGCGTTTCTCTTCTCACTCTTTCTTTTTTTCCGACTCTTTGCCATTGTCGCACGTGGATATCTTCTCTAGAGACAGTAGCGGTGTTGTGGTGGTTGCAGCTACAGGTTAAAGCCTAGTTAAAGCGATGGTGTAGGGCAATGCATCGTGCGATCGAAGCGGCTCTACTTTTACGTAATGTATTGCTGGCAATCTCGGTATTGACCTCTAATGGCCGTCGCTCCCATTCTATTACCTTTACTGCTATTTGTAGTCTCGTTGGTTTTTTATTCAATCGTTCATAAAATAAAGGTAAATAGATTATGAGCTGTTAACATCACTTTCGTTGACATGAGTTGTATCCAAAACCATCAAGTACGGTACCAAATGGTAAACCAAGGGTAAACCTCGACGAGGTTTCATTTTGCAGATGCGCAATGGTACCATAGTATATTTTTGCAATAGCGCCAGGGAGCATCCCAGGAGCATCCCCTATGTCTGAGACCAAGAGTGTTTTCCGTCCCCATCGGTCCACCATGAGCGCCAGCATCGACAATTCATTGAATCCTCTCCATGTAAATGCGTCCATGTCGGATGCATGTCGCTGTTGCCGAGGTCCCTATAAAATGCATAGAAAGCAGGTTATATCCTACGTGGCATCGATTCTCCTCGTTTCAACATTGTCAATCCTATCGCAAACAACGTTGGCATTTACCGCATCGCCGAGGATCGCTCCATTTCGCACGAAAGATGTCTGCCTGTCCACACTCCGGACCTGCAAATTTGGCATCCTTACATCAAGAAACTGGGCCATCCTTTCCGCTCAGTCCTCCGGCCGAGACGAAACACCTCACCAAGATGACGACGAAGAAGAATGGGATTCGCCACCCATCGTTGATGGATTCGACTTGGACGACAATGATTCCGGAAATCTTTCGGAGCATGCCTTGACTTCCATGACGGTCACGCAATTGAAACAACAGCTGAGGCTTCGGGGGAAGACAGTCACGGGGAATAAGGCTCAGTTGATAAATCGTTTGTTGGGCAGAAGTGAAGATAACCGCACTGGAGTGATGGAAGGGTCGATTCATTCGACTGCCGACGTTTCTTCAAGGCACGAGACAACGGAAACGAATGGTTCCGCGGCTGGAAAGGAATCCAAACGAGTGACCGAGGCCAAAGCGAGAGGTGCAGATATTGTAGATGTTACTGAATTTGTCGAGGCACAAGATGTGGGAAAATCGTTTCGTTCTTCGCACAAACATGCAAACAATGAGTACGACGATGCGATTGATGTGGAAGATAATGAAAAGGATGGATCTGGTAAGGATTCGTCGTCATCATCGTCGCCTGAAGTTTGGGGAGAAGATGCTCGTATAGTCGAAGATTATGAGGGACGCTCCGTAGTTGTCGACGCATTGTCTCGCACGGTCATTGAATACAAGGGATCAAACGATACGATAGTTCAGGCCTACGTCGTTGGGTCGCGGGATTCATTGGCCAAGTTTTTAAGAGGCGGGAAGCAACAGGACCAATCACAGCAGGATGGAGAGGACAAATCTTCTACTACTAAATATTCTTCTATTGAAGAAGAAGTCTATGCTATTCAACGCAAGAGGGAGCTCGAGAACAAGCGATCGCTTCCGAGAGAAGATGAAATTGAAGGCGAAGAGGACGACGACGATCCAGGAACCCCGTACAAAACTATTGAACGCGATCCCGGAGATTGGGGTGTCTTCACTCCCACCGGGGCTCAATTGTCATCTTCCGAAGTTCAGGGTGTCTTGCTTCTTTCGGATGTATATGGTCCCTTCACTGAAAATACTCAGGCTCTTGCAGACAAGATTGCTTTTGAGTGTCAACCCGTGGTAGTGCTTGCACCTGATTTATTCCGTGGAAACCCATGGACGACAAACCCTATCACCGGAGAGGATGGCCTCGAACGCAATGAAAATCGTAAAACTTATGAAGAATGGAGAGCGATGCACCCCGAACGTAGAGTGGACGTGGATATTCGCGCAGCTGCCGCGGTATTGCGAGAGCGGTATGATGTAGCAAGTATTGCTGTGTGGGGGACATGTTTCGGTGGAGGCAGGGCCTTGGAGGCGGCGTCGGGTTGGTATCATGGAGGTGCCGAGGGTTATTACAACGATGCTTTCAGTGATCGACCTCCTCCTCCGCATGTTGACCCCGTCGCATGTATTGCTTGGTACCCCACGAGATACGACGCAAAGAAATTGTTTGGGAAAGAGAACGAAGGATTTAGAACTTTTGAGAATGGAAAGGATCGCAATGTAGCTGTGATGGCCGTGTTTGCTGAGCAAGATTCCTTACCCGGGGCAACTATCGAGGATGCGACATTGCTCAAAGTATGCTTAGATGAAGACCCGAGAGTGAAGGACGCGATGGTCAAGATATTTCCGAATCAAAACCACGGATTCGCTCACAATCTTGCGAAGCGAAAGAAAGTTGAGACAGAAGAAAGTGATCTTAATGATCTTGATAGATTAACTATCGATGATGGATATGGTGGTAGTTGTGATGCCGAAGTTGCTTGCCTCCTTTCTACCGCATGGATGGAGACATATACTCGCGTTTTCTTGCCAACTGTGGGCTCGCCAGTGCGTTTTGACGAAGACGAGAGCTGGTCAACAATAGAGATGAATGCATATTCCCAAATCGAAAAACGCGACATAAGAAAAGAACTCGAGGAAGCGATTGCAAACTATGAAGATATTGAAATTGATTTTAAGCGCATGTCGACGTCGAGTTCTGATTTTCTGGATGATTTACCCCAGCAGTATAAAGAAATTGAGGAGGAACGGGAGAAGATAAAGCAAATGCTGATTGAAAAGTATCAAATGTCTCCTGATGATGACGAAGAGTTATTCGAACAAAAACTTCAGCGAGCTATCGATGACGGTGCGCTGAGCAGTGTGATGCTGGATGCCTATCTGGATGGTGATGCCTATTGGTAATGTTACATTACTTGTATTATTTGAAAGAGATGTATTGTTATTTATCTACAGTGAACATGCAATTTGTGTATTTAAGCTCGGTGCGAGCTCAGAGTAAAATGCCCATTCAATGAGAGTGTGATATGTCAACCTGCAACGCTAGCCATAATTGGTGCGCCGAAGTGGCAGGTAGAATGGTATTTGTCTTTCGAACAAAGTCATCTCTTAGCAGTGTCTTGGCCAAACAAAACATGTTGTTCAGTGCTTTGTCTGAATGTTCTTGCGAAGACTGATTTCCGGGAAAACCCAAGCATTTTAGAGCAACGTGGACCGACATTGATGGCACAAGAGTAATCAGGAAACGCGCTCGCTCTACAGTATCCTCATCGAACACGCAGTCAGCAATGGTAGTGTCATTAGTTGAACTAGATATCAAGAGGAGTGCCAAAGATGCTGGAAGCGTCCGTAATGTGACAAACTCAAAAGTCAGCAGATCGCAGTGGCAACCACTCTGTTGGACGAGTGCGTTTTGTAGAGTGACAACCTCGTTCGACACTGTAGACGTAACATCACTATCGACACATAGTATAACATGAAGAGATTTGTATCGTCCAGATGCAGCTAGCAAAACGAGTTTTCTAATGAATGCTCGCGAACCTTTTTGGATTTCTTGGTTATCTCCAAACCAACACGAAAGCCGTTGTACAATTAAACCCTTACCATCAGGCAACTCAATATCAACGCCAGCACAATCCACCAATGGGGAATCGAGAATCGATATTTGTTTGTTTGCTAACGTGCTTACTATGTTTTTTTCTCTGGGAGAGAGAGATTTGACCCAGCGGCCGGATGCAAGCTCTGCAATGGTTTCAGGAAAGGTCTCAAGAAAATTTTCACTTGATAGAAGACAGATGCTGTAATTCATTTCACATACTTCATTCAGCGAATGTGGATTTTCATGTTCGTTTTGATCGAGCTCCAAGACTGCGATATCCTCCTCATCCATAACCATTTTATGACATTTTACCTCAAGGGATTCACGAAAAGACGTTTTTGACTCGTCGTCAAATCGCTGATCGTTTGCATTACTGCAAATAGTGTGATCGAGTTCTTTCTCCCCTGACCAGTCACTTCGGTAAACATCCATTTCATCCTCCGTCTCGCGGGGCGTACACAAACGAGAATCACCAGTCTCGTTCTTTCTGATAGAAAATAAGAGCTTTCTTCCTTCGTTCAAGGAAGCAACCGAGTCTGGAGAATTGGTTTTCGATAAGCACGAGAGCGTTGAATCTTTGATCTTATGACTTTCAGCAACGCTGTTGATACTTTCTCTGTTGATTAAAGTGTCCCTGTACGTTTCTGCTGACTTGTCGGCAAATGACTCTAGGTGGTCCTTCTTCCTGCCAGGATGAACGATCGGAGTAATGCCAAGGGGTACAGAGAGGGCTGCCATTCTCACAACCTGACGAGCAGTGGCACAAGCAGACGAATCATTGGTTTCCATTTCTACTGTTGAAGTTCCATCTTGTTCTATATTACGCATTTCACCTTTCATAGTCTTTTGGAGGACATTGCAATGGTCATCGGTTGCGCTATCGCACTTCATCTTTCGCTTGCGGTCCTCTTTTCGCTTGTGTTTCTTCTTTTTAGCAGCCTTACGTGCAGCCCTCTCCTCAACAGTCTCATTCTTTCGCTTGTCTCTCTTTCTCTTCAACTTTTCGTCTGTTTCTTTTCCCATGGACTCAGGCGGATCTTTTCTTTTTCCATACGATTCAACCATTCCATGTTGGCTCTGATCAGGTCCAACCACAATATTGCATAGCTCCTCTTCAAACCAATCATGTTTAGTAGTCTTTGTATGCCTATTCAAAACATCCAACTCTTCAAGATATTCCTTCTCTTCCTTCTCCAGCTCATCAGCTTTAGTAACCAAATGAAGAAGTTCTCCTCGTTCTTCCTTTAATGTTTCTCCGAGTTTTTCCAAGACATTCACGGGCAACACATCACTTTCGTTTTTGGCCAGTGTAGCCAAGCTTTCAATGAATGAAAATTGGAACGGATGCGTCTTCACTTGGATCCGTTCGCTCTTATTTTCTTGGATGAGATCCATAAAACCATGCCGTTTCGTCTTCAAACGATTTGCCAGTAGAGCCCCACGCTTACTTTTGTTATTCGACTTGCCTGATGCACTATCTCGAAGCAAAGCTGCGACCAAAATATCTTGTGACATACCAGCAAATGTCTTAAGAGATTCCGAATGACTTTTCAATCGGAGCGCTTTCTTCATACCCAACATTGAGGCGTATCGACATTGATATATTTTTGGGTCGACCAGCTGATTCGTGAGGAATCCGCGGTAAGAATAGAATCCGCCAACATTCATCCTTGAACTGCATCCTGTTTCGATCAGAGTGCGAAGTTTGTCTTCACGACTGCGTGCTTGTGCGTTTACACAAAAACGCACTCTTCTCTCGCGGTTGATTTCCGTTTGAAGGCTAGACATACAATCTGTGACTGTATCGTTGCCATTCGAGGGATGACAATCAGTGCCATCGGAAGAAAACCAATGTTCGATAGGGTAACTCAAGTTGAGCTCCTCCGGCAGTTTCATAGTAGGCAGCGCATTACCAGATGGTACACACAAACGGACGACTTTCGCGATTGGATCATCCTTTATGTAATGTCGCTTTCGGAATGACTTGCCAGATGATGTCGATGGGAGACGTATATTGATTTGGGGCAGGAAAAGACAAGGCGCTACGCTTGAACCGATCACATTCTTGAGCGCCCACGCTTCGCTAACACGAGCGGACGATACAACGTGACGCGTTTGAAGTGTCTTCCCTTTCTCCTGTAGTTTAGGAGTAAACGACAGGATGCCGGAAAAGCTCGGCAGTCTGGACAACATCTCATTCCTTCTAGCGCTTGCCTCCAACTCTGATTCTGTAGCGCTTTCCTTGAAGAGCAGGATATCCGACTCTAGAGAAATTCGACGCGGAACAAAGCATCGAGAAACATCAACATATAATGACTCAATTAGTCGGAGACACGTTTCAAATGATGAAGGACATTCGTCCACCGAATTCTTAAATTGCGCCATAGCATCATCTAAGAACTTCCATCGTGGTCTGTCGAGGACCACGAGGAAAGGTGATTTTTCTCGCACTAAATCATGCCCAATTTCAAAACGAGTTGGCAGTTTGAGCGTTTTCAATATATCGGTTGTACTGCACATCACATCCAATGATTTGTTGAGCTTTGCATGGAATGATTTTGCCTTAACGAACTTGTGATTCTGATCGACCGTATGGATGTCCGGGTCCATTCTTATGAAACAACCGATGCTATCCATTGCTGCCAATGCATTACACATGTATCGGCGGTCCTTTTTGTCAGGGACATTGTTTGATGAATCTTCTTTTCCATGATCTTGAAAGAATTCAGTGAAAGGAACTAGCTCGTTCAAGGAGGAGTAATCAACAGTCCTTGATTGTGTACCTCCTATATTTGCGATATCGAAATTCGGCCGAGAGGAAAGATTTTCCACTCGTCCCGACAAGTCACTTCCATTGTTGATTCCAGAACTATTCAACGACCAAGAGGAACCTCTAGGAGATAAAGACTTCAACTCCGGTTGGAACATGGTGCTCAGTGAATAAGCGTAGGAGACTGCATTCGATGCCCGTTGAGACTTGAGTTGGCAAATTTTTGTGAGATCTGGCGGTTCGTGCCTGAGAAATACTGACTTGGTCAGATGAGTGATTCTATTTGTACTGTGTGTTACTGTATTGTCATTGGCTGTTGTGGCATCGAATGGGGCACAAAGATAGCCGTTACGAGAGTAGAGAGCTATCATTGTTTGGAAAAACAAATCGTCACCAGGTATGTCTGTCCTTGAAATGGAATCTTGGTCTTCCCCATCTCTTGAAATATGTTCATTGTCAAATAAAGATGGATTATCATGATACGTTCCACCAGTAAATCTAGACCTTCCACTTTCCAATGACGAAACCACTGCCACCACTTTTTCTTGCATCATTTTTTCATAGATTTCCACCAATTCTCCAAGGACGGGCTTTGAATGTTCGATCTTCAACAGTTGATTACGAATGGGTCCCTTGGTGACGGGTGAGATCTCCCGCAGCGCGCATTCTGAGGGATGGACGGCAGGTCCTAGTTTTTGGAATATGGATTGGATAGTTTGTTTCGAGTTTAATTCTGTGCGGGATTCAGCATCGCTAAGTCCCTCGTTGAGAGCGCGACTGCCTGATGGAGAGATCATACAAGGATCTGTTGTATCTGCTTCAAAAGAGTCACAACAATGTCGGGATCCGGCATTATCGCCATGCAAAGATGGATCCTCATTGTGACTCGATGGAGGGCGACGGTGAGGCAAAATACAAAGCGCCGCTCGTCTGGCTTCAATTTCACGATCTATGGCCAGCACCTCCTGGGCTCGTGTGCGATAGTCTATGCAGAGGGGACGGAACAGCATGGCAGCGTCTGTTGATCAGGTTGCTGTTGGTGTTGTGGTTTCGTTGGCGCGTGCCGTCGCCGTCATATTATTGTTGGCACACAGCGCTAAACCCCTCCGAAACCCAAGGAAACCCACTTGCGGATGATGCGCATAGGGGACTGCCTGGAATGGAGGGCGATTGCATTTGTATCAGCGGGCGATACAGCTTGAGATGAAAAATCGAGTAATGACCCAAGTGCAGTTGCCTACTAAAATGGATTCACCACTAATTTACGAACTATTTTGTCCTGATTGACGCCGGTAGATGATACCACAGCAGACAAATAGAACAGAATAGAAGATCTCTCCTGAACTAACCAGGGACCAACCCATATAGCGGCCATCACAAGCGAGGCACGTTGAGCGAAGCCCACGCTTCGCTGACCGCAAGGGCCTCGCTCGAGGGCCTCTATTCAGACTCTATCCTCGCCTCCCAAACGAAACACAGTACACAACTACATCATCGCAAGGGCATTGACCAAACCGCGGCCCTCTTCAATCGAAACTCGAAACTCAACCACTTTTCTAATGATGAAAAAAGTACTTCACTTTTTTGCCCTTGCGGCAGCTTTGGGCACGAGTTGCTCTGCCTTCAGCGGAAGTGTCATCATGACCAGTCGAACAGCTCCTACGCGGCTAGCATCTTCGTCCGATGCGAGTAGGAACGACCCGAATCCCGTCAATCTAGTGAGCATAGATGCTTTCGTGGCAGCAATAGATGTATTAAAACGTGACATAGGCATGCAGCCGGTGCCCCAAGAAGAACGACCGCCCATGTATGCCATCGGGAAATTAGTTGCCAAGCTTCCTTTAGAACTGGTGAGTGGCATAAGGCTAGCTGATTGCGAATCGATGACACTCATTAGCCAGCTGAAACAAAGTGTGGTTGATAGTACCGGGATTCAATCTTTGGATACAATTGTCGCGATACGAGCTGGTTGTGATGGGAATGGGGAAGGTTACGAGGGGAATACCAGCGGGGCTAGTATTGGGGACACTGCTTCTGTGTACACTGCTGCAGTGAATTATGCAATGGAGAATCAGTTGAAGGAAATTGAATTGGAGGTCAATCGGCTTGTTCCCATGATGGCATCTGGGGAATGAAACAATGCTGTGAAACTATGTTGCGTTCAAGTATCCCCCGCATATTGAAGCAAGAAAAGGAGCGCGCGCAGCAATCTTAGTTTGTAGTGGGCTTTGCAACGAGAGGATGTACGCAGAGTAGCAAAATAAAATATACTAATACTACATTTGCGATTGATTGTAGTAGTCAATCACTCTTTGAGACACTAGGATGTTCTCCATTATAACTGGTCTCTCTAAGTAAAGACCTTCAATATCCTTCACACGCGACAAGCTCACATATGCTTGGCCTGCTTCAAACGTCTGGGGCCAAGACAAGTTTAGTTTTAACCCAGACAAGTTTCAAATGTGAGTACATTATTTTGACTGTCGGATGACAAAAACGTTGCTTCTCAGAAGTCTCAACACCTCACCTTGGAAATGTCCAAAATTGCTCTGGATAGAGTACTCCCTTGGCTCTTGTGCACAGTTGTAGCCCACGCAAGCTTTAGTGGCAGTTGTTTCCTTACGAGTGCTCCGATACCACCATCGGGGTTATACCTAACTGCCTCGACCCTTGTCATTTTCTCAACCCTACCGTTGTCAAAACGAACTATTGGTAAGTCATCTTTAAAGCACTCCACAACGCCCCGACTGCCATTGACCAAGCTACGAAACCCATTCTCCAGATCTTTGTTTCTAGTTAGCATGACCTGTGCACCAACTTTCAGTCGAACAACATCAGAGAGCTCTGCGGAAATGCTCGCTTTCATGTTCTTTTTGACACCAGCAGGTGTACCAACAGGCATCTTTTCTCGCCATTCATCTATTGCGTTGCAAGTCACCAAGTCCCCTTCCAACTGGGCAAGACGAGACTCATTCACTGAGTCTACGTCTAGATTGTGAGTGTATATTCGTGTTGGTATGATCCCATCATCCGGCAGAGGATTGTCATTACTAATAAGACACTTTCGGTTAAAATCCCGAAGAATGTTTGGTGGGACGTTCCCATTCCGAATCATGCTGAGGAACAGCTCAAACTTTGAGCCATGCTCTTGCCTTTGCACTTCTGTAAGTTGTATAGTGTTCTCAGTTAAACCTAGTTCTGCCCAGACTGTCGAATCAAAACAGTACAATCGCTGTTTATCCATGCTATCTTCAACATAGGCATGTTCTTCTTGTTTCGCAATTGGAGGAAGCTACAGGAAATACAATTTGAAAGGTAGATATCATGTGGACATGATGCCATTTGTAAATATTTTGTCAGTCCACAAATCATGACTGAGCTCTCACCTGGAAAAAGTCTCCAACAGCAATAATCTGCATTCCTCCCATCGGTTCATCTCTTTGTCGTACTTGCCGTGCCACCCCATCCAACGTTTCGAGTAAATCACAGCTGAGCATTGACACCTCATCAATCAACAGAACATCCGTTTCATTAATTCGCTGCACAACTGCATTCTTCTTTTTAATCTTTCGTACTAACGAAGATACACTCCCTAGTCCCAAGCCTATCCCAAAAAAGGAATGCAGTGTGCTCCCTCCCACGTTGATTGCTGCCACTCCTGTGGGGGCGGTCGGCGAACATTTCTTTTCCGACTTTTGTAATGATTGAATGATGAACTTTGATACGTGACTCTTTCCCGTTCCCGCTGCTCCCGAAATGAATACCGATTTTCCATTGAGTGACATCTCTGCCGCTTTTCTTTGCTCTGATGTGAGAGAGTCAATGCGAATTGGTTCTGGACGGGAAACTGTCTTTGGTCCGTGGATGGCGGCACCTTCGTGCGGCAACAATCCCCCTTCGCCAACATACTTTTTCACAATATCAATAATGTCATCGCCATACATTTCCAATTTCTTCGGTCCAATACCTTTTACTTCTAGCAATTGATCATGATTTGTGGGCAGAAGAGCACATATCCCGTCCAAGGCAGCATTCGTAAATATATTGTAGGCTGGTTTGTCTATGGAAGAGGCCTGATCGATGCGGTACTGTATCAATTCTTTTTTGAGTTTGGATCTTATCACCGATATATCTCGGTTGCCATCATTTGAATGATTGGCGTGGTCAGTGCACTCACTGCCTAAATTATCGTCATCAGATACTGAACTTGAATGTTTTACTTCCTCGACAACTTCTTGGAATGAATTGTCCACCTCATTATCCAAAATATAATCGTTGTAGGTTCGTACCAAAGTTTTGCCTTCGATTGATCCCAGCTGCTTCTTGTTTAGGAAATCTGTGTAAATGGGATGAGAAATGAATGCCGGCGTGACTGCCCCCCATTTCCCGGTCAAGATGGCATGATAATACTTTCGAGGAACGCGTGTAGAGGACGAACGGGTCGACCGGGCGAGCGATCGAGAGGCCATGGTTGCGATCATTAGGATTGTTGACACGAAACTTGGGCGGACATGTGGTATTCGTGTACGCACAGAACGCCGGGAGAGGACAGATGTTGCGAGTCGATACAATGTGTGTCTTTGTCGATTCATGCTAGATCTAAATTGTTAGAGAATTGTTTGGTAGGTAAATTCTTGGGTGTCCTGGTGTGGTCCTAAGCCATCCTAACCTATCCTAAAAGCATCCTAAGTCAGTACCTATATACTCAGTCAACGTAATGTAGGTCGTATTCCAGTATGAGATTTCAAAGGTAAGTCCACTTGAGTACTAATTATATATCTATCCGATCCTGTCAAACACAGGACCCATCAACCCTCCATCAACCTGCAATCCACCAATATACGTCGCACAGAGAGAGCAAGCACAGCGAGACATGAATTGCACATCATGAGGTGGCCGAGATATTGCCTTTTCTCGATCATACCGATCGCTCGACGTGATCATCATGGTGTCGTTTCACCGTGCACCGCATTTAATTCTGTCGAGTTTCGCACTCGATATCAAGCAATTTTCCAGCTCATGCNAACAACATTCTCAACAAAATGATGCGGTATTCAATATGCTCGTCGAAATGTGGGACAAGGACTTGACACCCGTGAAAAAAAGTGGGGAGGAGACGCAAGAGGGGAAACGATTGGCAGTTCTTGCGGGAATAGTGGCCCATTTGCAACTCCTACGATACAAAGATCGGAGTCCGGCGGTTACGAGTGAAATCAAGGAAGGATTTGCATTGGAAGAATCAAGGAGGTTGGGCACTTTCTTGGATGCCATGCCGTTGTTACCTCAACATTCGACAAAGGGAGATCGTCACCCTTTTCCTACTCATTTTTTATTTTGGACAGATGATGAGATAGAGATACTCCTCCGAGGAACAATAGCACAAACAAAGGCGCGTGAGGTCCGTGCAGGAGTGGGTCTCATAGTGCGGGAATGGTCAAAATCGTTCTTAAAAGAACACTCCACAACACTCTCGCAAGCAGACATATTGAATGCCATATTCTCGGCTTTTGCATCGGTCCTATCGCGATCATTCGGTGATGCTGCGGGGCGAGATTTGGATGGGAAAGGGAGGATGCTTGTGCCCGTCGTAGACATGTTGAATCATGATAGCGAAAATCCAAATGTTAGTTGGAAGTGGCATGTGGGGGTTGGAGACGAAGAAATGATTGCCGAGGGAAAGGGAGATATTGCCGTTACCACACTACGCGATATTCGAAAGGGAGAAGAATTGTGTAAGTGTTATGGATGGAGGCCTGCTTGGGATATTGCTTCGTCCTATGGGTTCGTTCCGCGGTTGGTAAAGGAGCGTTGGGAGTGCTCCGTAATACCATTATTTCCGGCGATATTGGATCTTGCCCCAGATGTTTTTTCCACCCCAATGGACAAAGCTAGAGGTGACTCTAGTTTGGATTTGCTGTTGGAGGCGAATTATGGTCCTCTAGTACAAGCTGTCATTGCAGCAGTGGATGCGTCTGTGGAAATCAGGTCGAAAATGAACCGTAACGACGATCCAACAAATGCCGCCCAGATCCCAATCGAAAGTGACTCAGATCGACCACATCAACTGAATCGCCTGGAAGTCCTGAGTTTGTTCCGACCCCCTTCATATCCGTTTCCACGCCGCCAACCAGTGGTTGTTGTTGGGACGAAAATTGCTATGGGAGCTGACACGCGCAATCAAAACTACCACAAACGTGCCATTACATCCATTCTACCCGCTTTCAGAGCTGCCGCGTCTGCAATATCTCAGCTACGTCATAATCATCAAAATAGCATATCCTCTCCTATTGCAGCATCACAGATGGCTATAGCCGCTGCATCAATTGACAACAATACAGATTGGGACATTCCTGCACTCTGTTTGATACGTGATGGGATTGATGATCGCATCCAGACTTTGCTTCAAGATGGTAAAGATGCAGAGTTGTGGCTTGAAAAGGCAACTAGCATCAATTGTTCAGAGGATAGCTACTCAAGAGCTTATGTTTCGAGAAATGTGCGTGAAGCAGAACTGAAAGTTTTGGAAAGGATAAGACATGAATTATCAGAGTGGCAAGTGAAGAGTTAAGCTAAGGCACATGCAAATAAAAACAGGATTGTTACCAAGTGTAAAGCTAATTTTAGAAGAGTGTACACGTGCCACTAAGAAAAACATGATATCATAGATTCAATTCATTGATTCAATCGACGCAAGAACCCAGTTACATCAATCCCCGCCTTTGGCAATCAATTCTTTTCTGTTAGAAATATTCATGAACGAAAAAACATCACCAAATGCAGTCTCCAATAATTTTCCAGTGTTAGACTTGGCTACTTCTGTCATTAGTCTTTTCAAAATAATATCTACGGCACGATCCACTGGAATACCTACCACAGGCAGTCCAGTGCCACTATCTCGTGCTGACATAGGGGGAGAGAATTCGGCTCCAGTGATAGCCAGTTCCCAAACAACAATCGGACGAGACCATCCTGCATGCGTTGAAACCGTGGATGCCGCGCCACTAGTTTCAGGTTGTATCGGTAAACCGACATATGAGGCTGCAGTTGTTTTGATATTCTTTGAAATTAAGACATCTTTTGTGAAAATTCGCATTTCACGCAGTAAAAACGATCCAATACGGACAATGTCCATAGGCTTTTGGACCAGTCCTTCTTTTCTCTTGGGGGGCTTCTGCAAAAAGCTCATTTGATCTTTGATATCGGTCACATTCTGCTCCACAACTTTGCCTATTTGACGGATAACATTGACACCTTCAACAACTTTGTCCTTTTTTGGCTTTGATGAACTAGGTTCGTCACCAGCGGCAGTGGACGAATGGAGCATCTTCATACTTTTCACCAGATTGTCCTTTTGATTGCGCAGCGCAGAGTGCAAGGCTTTAGATCCTCCATCGGAGGCTGCTCTTCCAAGGTTTGAAACTGCCCCAACCAGCTTTTCAACAATCATTGTAGCCTCGTCTAGCTTTTCCCTCGACTGACTCCCTCCGTCTCTTGTGATGGATGAATCAAGCCTATCTTCATCTGCGTTCAAACTCATGGACTGGCTCAAAGTCAAGAAGGTATCAGAGTCGTCCCCAGCGGCGTCATTGTTTCCAGCAGTTCCCTCGTCCCTCAACAGCCCCTTTCTACGTTTGTAGTCTTCCATGACCAGTTTCGGATCAGGAATATCAAGATCACCATCGAGGACATGGAAATTGAAGATGTTCCTCCTTTTTTCAACAAAAACTTGAACATCTTCAACTAAGCCAGTGTAGATATCCTTGAATGTGTGATTCAATATTGGTCCGTAAAAAGGTACATCGATAACAGAAGTAAAGTTCAGAGTTGCCTCGATCCGCCCAACCCTTGCTAAGCAGGGAGATTCCCACTCCCAAAGCTCCCGATCTTTGTTGTGTATGACCAAATCTTGAACGACTACTGTCCCTCTCCATAAATCAACTCTAATATCCGATATAGTTACCAGTGTGTGATTCAGCACTTTTGACAACTCAGTTTCAGCGAATTGAAGCGCAAATCGCCTCAATGCACCAGTTTTGTGGAGGAAGGACAGCGTAGCCGTCAAGATAAATGTCAGGCGGAGAAGGAATAACGAAAGCGCCGAGAGGAACGAGTTCACCGTGGCTTGACAGAATGGGAGGGAGCAAGTTGCGAATAATAAGAGAAGGATTATCCATATCAAAGAATGGGATAGAATTGGGTAAGGAGTTGGAAATGTGGACCAGAAGGCGAAATATTTGGGTGTGTTAGTGTCACTGAAGGTCATCGTTTCCAGCGGTGAATAAACATTACATTGAGTGCATCTGTTATATTGTAGATCTAATGTAGAGGCAATAAGCTTGGGCCTTGCCATTCCCGACAGATTCCCAAGAGGCTCTACCTACCGTAAAGTGTGGTGCGATGGACACACCCTAGCGATAGACACACTTTACAAAATCTCACCAATTTTACGGACATTTTTGTTTTTGGGCATATCTCTTAATAGGAAAATGGACATAAGGAATATGTGACGTCACTATTCCTGTTATTTTTACTTTTTTTTGCGAACTTTCTGTGACGTCACGTTTTTGAGCATCTCATATCTATTCCCGGAATAGTGTTTATTTTTCAACATGAAAAATCATGCAGCTATTCCTGTTATGATAACTGGAATAGATGATTGAACCTCATCTATTCCAGTTATCAATTCGTAGATAAGACTGAGACGTCACATGAGTCGTAGTTTTCTTG
>JALLPD010000324.1:0-20659 GCA_036940065.1 Cyclotella cf. meneghiniana
ATAAGAAGAGTGGAGGGCATCCTACATTGAGGACCCTGGCTGCATAGTTTGTCTTAAGCTTTAATCAGTTGTTTGAATTTTGAAGCATTATGTCTTAGTGATATTTTTTAATCCCTTGCTTTACTCATGTTAAAATGGCCTCTACACAGGTGAAGTGCATGAAAGGTAAATTATTTAGACTTTAGACCTCTGTATGTTGTAGTGTTTCTACACTATTAACATAGTTATTTTTGAGACTTATTAGGAATGACCCTGTGTATCTCTGAGTGTATTTTTTTAAGAGTATGTTCATAATATAGATATCGTCCTTTTGCAGGAGCTAGTTGCTTTGTGGAGCATGCCATGCTCATCGGGAATGCTGACTTTGGTACACTTTACCTCTATCCACGATTCCCGATGAAAAAGGTACGTTCCGACTTGCCGCATCGTACTCTTCTCATCGGGAATCCGCTCCGAGGGTTACATTAGACCGGCCCTGAGACCAGGCCAAGATTGCAAAACCCTTTGGGGGTTCTTGCGAGCGTAAGTCCAGCTCCACATGTCCTCAGGTTGCCAAGATCACCACTTCAAATTAGATGCCAAAAGAATTCTAAAATGAGATAATGTTTCAAAGTCTACCACATAAAGATAGGTATTTTTCTACAATGATTGGATGTCAGATAGCAAAAGGGTTGAAAATAGCAAGACAACACACATCATGATGCCAAATTGCACTTGTGCAATTATTTTTTTCTTACATCATTAGAAGTAAACCATGGATAGACTATCTGACACTCCCCATCAACAGAATTTTTCATCAAAACATGTAGAAATGTTTGTAGGAATACTGCATAACATCCACAATGATTTGACTTCCACTCAATACTTCAAAATGAATTTTGAGTTGTACTTGTAACCACAGATGCGGTTATTCCCGTGGCTACAAAGGGGCACAGGGGTACCAAGACACATAATAGCACTAAGTTACCAAATCATCTACAATGATTAGTCACTTAGTAAATAAGACCTGGTTTAGCTATAATCCACGTTGTCAATACATAATCTACGACAACAGAAGCAAATATAAACTTCACTTCAATGCTCTGTGTGAATCATATGAGATCAAGCGTAAGCCAACCAGTGTCAAGAACCCATAAGTGAATGCTATACTGGAGCAGTTGCATCAGGTGATTACCACCACGCTATGCACTACTGAACTAGATATGGCCAATTCAGTAGTAACCAGCAACATAGATGCATTCCTAACAGATGTAGCATGGGCCATTTGCTCAACTTGCCATATCTTTGGTCGGCATATGTTGTTTGACATACCATTCCTTGCCAATTGGAACAAAGTTGGAGAACACAGGCAACACCAGACAGACCTTAACATGGAATGGGAAAATTTCTCATGCCATGATTGGGACTACCAAGTTGGTGACAAAGTACTTCTTTGAAAAGATGGTAATCTCTGCAAATCAGAGAGTTGGTATGAACATGATGCTTGGACTATCACATCAATTCATATGAATGGGACAATCAAAGTTCAATGCGGAACAAAGTCAGAATGACTGAACATTAGGCGAGCTATACCTTTTTTTAACAATAAGACATAACCCATATAAATGTTATTTTTACTGAATTATTTCCCTCTCCTACACAACACGTACACTTTCGTTATGTGATGATCATCATCATGGTACTCATCTGTGGTATTTTATATTTTTGGTCAAATATGGTCAGTTTCCTGAAAATGGTCAGAGACAAATGGCTTATATAATATATTTAATCGAAGTTTGGGGGAACACATCCAAGAAAGCATCTGCTTCCAAACAGATCTTACAAATATCAATGCATATGTTTTAAATTATGTCTGTATATATACATACGGGTTATATAAATATTTTCACTAGAAATGATTACTAATAAAAATAAGAACGGGAAATTTTTTAAACTGATTCAACGAATTGATAAAAAAAAATTTATGCCTCTATATGAAGCCTATTTATCTCATCTCGTTTTCTTGACACATATTTTAAAATTGGTCATTGATTTGTGTGCTGCCCTGTACTCAGTACTAGTTCCAATTTTCTATATTAGTGCCTGATCTGTAAGATTACGTAAATTTAATACCGCAACATGTACAACGTTCCGCGAGCTGTGCATGGCTTTAAAAAATGACCGACATGAAATAGACGATAGACCAAAAAACGACCGACCAAAAAACGTCCGACCATGACGAAAACGACCGGCGACGGATTTTTGTGACCACAACTCAACTGGGACAACAAGGGAAAATTGTGCGTGATTTATGGAGAGGGCTGTAACGACCAACCAAAAAACGACCGACCATGACAAAAACGACCGGCGACGTATTTTTGTGACCGCAACTCAACCGGGTCAACAAGGGAAAATGGTGCGAGATTTATGGAGAGGGCTGTACGCACTTCTTTTATACTTTAGCCCTGACGCGGACGTTTATAGGGCTGGTTGGACAGTGTAAGTTATTAAAGGACGTTTCAAATAAAACGAGGTCCATGATTTGCTTGAGCCTCGCCCCTATGTTTTTCTTTGTCCGATGACAAGCATTCGGGGGGGGGGGGCAATGTCCTTTATACCCCTGAATTGCGTGACATAGTGCTTTGACATGCCCGAATTTTGGGTAAGTTTTTGGAGATTTGCAGTCCAAATAAAACGACTTCTGTTTCAGCCTAACAAACATTCTCCCTCTGTTCACACAAAAAGAAACTTGGTATATATATAACTTTGTTACATATGCAATTTTTTTATGTATGCAACATAGATGAGGCAGGTCAAAATCAGTGAGGAGAGTGAGTATTCTTTTTATATACATAGCATCGACCAGATTGTTTATATACATAACATTTTTTGATCATTATATTGGGGCAAGCAGGTGTGTGCAATGTGATTTTTTCCACGGAAATGGATGGTAGAAGTGAAGGAGCAGGTGAGCTAGTGAGAGAGTATTCTTTTTTATATACATAACATTGAACATTGGCCACTTTCGTTACATACATAACATTTTTTCTTTTTTATAGCAGTTTGATATATATGTAACTTTGTTATGTATGCAATTTTCATACATGCAAAATAGATGAGACAGTTCAAATTGGTGAGGAGATTAATGTGCTTCACTATACCTCTTCTCTGAGATGACTCAATATTTTCAGATCACTCTGTGTCAATGTGACAATATGAAACAATGTCATGGATAAAACAAGATTTTGTTTTGTTGACTTCCCTTGGCATTGTTAAGTACCCTGACCAGAGGTACCAACAGACTTTGATGAGTGGTCTCCCCCAAGAAAGAAACTGGGATTGGAAAAATTATAATTACCATGGAGGAAACGAGGTAAGTGATATTTTCATGAATATGTTCACATCGTTGTTATGGATATAACAAAGTGATGTTTTGTTGTTATCACATACAGGATAATCTGTGGATATGTATGTAACTGTTTAATGGTATGAGGTATGTNGATGTTTTGTTGTTATCACATACAGGATAATCTGTGGATATGTATGTAACTGTTTAATGGTATGAGGTATGTACATTTTGGTGTTTATGTGCATTTATGCGATGAAAGATTGATATGTACATAACATCTGTTTTTTTCACACTTTGCGGTTATGATTACTTGTCAACGTTGTTATGGATATAACAAAGTGATGTATTGTTGTTATCACACACAGGATAATCTGTGGTTGTTATGATTACTTTTCATCGTTGTTATGGATATAACAAAGTGATGTATTGTTGTTATCTCACACAGGACTGGCCAGAGGTACCGACAGACTGTGATGAGTGGTCTCCCCCAAGAAAGAAACGGGGATTGGGAAAATTATAATTACCATGGAGGAAACGAGGTAAGTGATATTTTCATGAATATGTTCACATCGTTGTTATGGATATAACAAAGTGATGTTTTGTTGTTATCACATACAGGATAATCTGTGGATATGTATGTAACTGTTTTATGGTAAGAGGTATGTACATTTTGGTATTTATGTGCATTTATGTGATGAAAGATTGATATGTACATAACATCTGTTTTTTTCACAGTTTTTTGTTATGATTACTTTTCAACGTTGTTATGCATATATCAAAGTGATGTTTTGTTGTTATCACACACAGGATAATCCATGGTTGTTATGATTACTTTTCCATGTTGTTATGGATATAACAAAATGATGTATTGTTGTTATCTCACACAGGATAATCCGTGGTTTGTGTGTATAAAAGTTTTGTGGTATGAGGTATGAACTTTTTTGCTATTTGTTTGCATTTTTTGCAATGAAAGATTGGTATGTACATAACATCTGTTTTTTTACACATTTTGGGGTTATGAATACTTATCACATTTTTACATCATGATCAACTTGGGTGTATGACGCAGTATTTTGCTGCATGTGGTTTTTTTCACCGAGAAATATGAATGTTGTGTCAAGTATAAATATATCTAGTAAAATGGTTTTTCTCCCAAAGGGATAGTATTTTGGCATCAATATATAAATTTAAACATGAAAAATTCACTGACCATTTTCAGGAAACTGACCGATCCTGACCGAAAATATCTCAAACCGCACGGATCAATGTCTGCAATATTTCAGACAGGTGTCTAGGGCTTCAATGAGAAGTGCATTGCCATTAGCAGCTTCCATCCACTTGAGAAGTTCTTGGGTGGTTTGCATGAATGTACCCAGCCTTTGTTACAACATCTGGTTATGTGTGCCATGTCTTCATTTAATTTCTTGCAGTACATGCAAATATTTTGAACTGTGTTGTCCATTCTTGATAACTGCCTGTTCATGCCACAGAAGTGGGAGACATGTTTAGTAATCCAGGGTTGAAATAATTTTGGATATTTCTGTATGGCCCATTTCAAACCTTCCCAAAACACAAGATCGAAGTGATCCACGTGAAATATCTTTTTATTGTGGAAGTGTAGCCTAGCTTGGTGGTGTCCCCAGTTGGTGCATAAGGTTGCTTTCATGGATGATGTAACTTTCTGTTGATTCATGTGGATGCTTACTGGTTCATTTGGATCTGTAGTTCCACTGTGTGGAACCTTGTGTGATTGTTATACCAAACATTCCTGTTTCAGTTTGTCAGTTATGGTATTGAGTTGCTCAGGGATTGTTAGTAGGGAATACTCAATTCTGGAGTCTGAATGACTTAATACCTGTCAGTATTTGATCCTGTGAGCAAGAGATATTAGGTTGTGTTGGAATGAGAATAAGATGTCAGTTTGAGATTGTTTCTCTGGAAGGGGTTTGCATGTGTTGCTGCCATGTTGGACAACTCCCATGTCATTGCAATATATCTGGATGTCCTTGGTGATGGTGCTGGTGTATTTGGCCACCATGACTAGTATATGTGTTGCAATGAGACCGCCTAGTAGTTCACCCCTATAGTTGGATGCATTATGATCATCTGTTTTCTCACATACAGTAAAGGTGCCTAAGTTACATGTTTTGGTACACAGTAGTACCACAGCTACCAAGCGTTGTACTGGATAGGTTAGGCATGTATGATCTATTATGGGCTGTGAGCCTTGTGAGATTGTAGTCAGAACCCATTCAATATTGTTGTCAAATGGGTTGCGGTCAAAGAGGTTTGCAGTGTCATTTTTTTCAGGAATTGTAGGAAGGAGACTGGCTTGGTTTCATTTGGACTTGTCATGCTGGCTAGGGAGTGAAGTGATATCATTGTTGGGGATAGCTGGGAGATGCTTGCATAATGTGTCCAGGGAGGGATGTGGTGAAAGGTCTTGTAGTATTGATATGGGTTGTGATTGCGTGTATGGTAGGTGGAGAAACATGGCTTGGAGAAACAATGGTGGTTCACTCCAGTGTGTTTTAGTTCTCCATAGAGTATCCTGATATGGTTCTCTTATGAAATATTCAAGTGGGATTGGTATGTGAAGTGAGAGGCTTGTGAGGGACTTGAGGCCAGAGATCCAATTTCAAAGTCACTTTCTGTTGATTGTTCTGTTGGGAATCATACACGGATGATGCTTTGATGGTTTGTGAGTAATGAATGCAGGGTCTAGTGCCTTGACATCACATCTTGTTATTTGCAATGTGATGTAGACTTTGTAAAAGTGTCTGACTCTGTTAAATGCTGCCCATTGATGTTGAGGAAGGACACAGGTGACTTCTTTCATAAGAGCATAGTCTCGTTCATGAGGATGTGATATGCTTGTGTCCATCAGAGTAATCATAACATTGTGATAGTCAAGGAGTTCCCAGAGGACCTTGAACCATGAATGTGAGGCTAAGACTATGCATTTGTTGTAAATCCTTGTGAGAAAATTTCCTTCCAGGTCAATTTCAAGTTGGCAGAGTTCATATGTACCTTTGAGGGCTCTCCCAATTGCTGTGTGCTTGTTCCAGTGTCATTGAAGGGAGTTAAGGGAGGCAGCAAGTTTCTCTAGAGACATAATGGGTAGTGCAAGGCCCTGAAACTCTGTGGGTAGTGTTCTCCATGTCTTGGTAATGCTCCTGGTGATCCCCAGGGATGGTAGGCATTGATAGTACCAGGAATGAAAGTGATCATCACCTGCTGGTAGGACATCAGTGTCATCGATCAATATTTAACTGATGGGATTGCTTGAGTTTGAAAACTTTGCCATACTTCTTGTGTGTCTAGGGTGCTCCTTTGAATGCATTGGATCCACACTTGTCCTTTCTGCATCATGTATTTTAAATGCTGAGTACATCTACTCCTGGGCTGGACTATATACCTAGAACTTTTGGTGCATTATATTTATCTTTGAGCTCAATTCTAACATTGTCTCCTTCCAGTTGTGGGATTTTTGGTGTATAGTGGGAGAGTTCATGCAAGGACTTGAGAGTGGCAATACCAATAAATTTTAGCTGAGCAGATACCAATAGCATTTTGTGGCTTTCAGGTTGCCTCCTGTGGCTTGTAGAAGTTTTGCCCAGTAGTGGGTGGCTCACTGTGTGTATTCAACTTTATGTTCTTTGGTGGCCTGTGGCATCATAGGTTTGTGGAGGCAGTTGGTATCATCAACATACAGGAGGGCTGCAATGTCTAAGTTTGGGATAGTATGTCATGTGTGGAGACTTGCCCCATATCCTCTGTGTTTGTATGTTTCAACAATTTCTGTACTTATTGCTGTCCAAGTAGCTGGGGCAGCACCACTTCCTCATACCAAACCCATATTAATATTCGATGTTGTGCCACCATAACTCATTTTAGCCTGGCCAAATCCAGTTTGTAGATATTGCATGATTTGAACACAGATAAGATAGTATTGGATGAGGAAAATGAAGACGCACATTGCCTGTAGGTATAAGCTACTGATTGCATGGCTAATGGCATCATATCAGTTTTCAGTGTTTGTGCTTGATATTCAACTGTTCTCATGTAGGATGTTTGCTTGATCAGTGAAAAGTTGTTTAATTAGTGTTATTTCCATTGTAGTCTTGCCTCTGGTTGCACCATGTTCAAGTGGCATGATTCCTTGGTCATGCATTCGTGATATCATATGTTTTGCAAATATGACTTTAAGCCACCAGTTGTAATTGGCTTTGATTAGACATATTGAATGCAATTTTGAAAGGTTAGTAGTGCCGGGTATCTTTTCTAAGATGACTGTCACACCACTTTTCCATCATTTGATGGGTTGCCATATTGTGCAGCCAGATTGATGTTGTTTGTATGTAGTTGTACTAATGGGGGGTTTTAACAAATGGCTTTGTAGTGTCCAATGTGTCTTCCACTCTTAGACAAAGCGGTATCTTCCTTGGCTGACTTCCAGAATGAGATGTAGTCAACTGGAGTGACTTTACCAGTGATAGAATTAATGTTCTGGAATTGTGTTTTGATGTGTGCAATTTCTTGGAGAAGATCCTTTGTGGCATAATCACAGTCCACTGGAAATACATAGACCCCACTGAATAGTTGCTGTGATATCTGTGAGTGACCAAGCAGTCCAAAATCTTGTGCTAATACCCCAAAATTGATGGGTGCATGTTGTCCTAGATTGAATCTCTTACTCAAGCCTTCTTTGCATACATGTTTGACTGCATCTTGTGTGGTATGGTTAATGACACCTTGAGGTGTGTCAATCATTACTTATAGTATCAATCATCCTTTGGGTCTCTTTATTTGCTGGTTAATGTGTCTCTGTTGTTTCTGTTTTGTCTCTTGTCTGATAATTCTGATGAACTCCATTTGGGCTGGTTTGTCTTTACTCCTCTTGGCTAGTTTTAGACATCACTGGAGATGTTTCTGACAAAGTGCTGGTGCTTGCTAAAGAATATAGTTAGTTTAAGCATGCCTCCAGTTTTAGTTCAATGTCTTCTCTAGAGAGGGTAAGAGGATTGCCAATATTGTTCCTATATGCTGCCCTAAGTAAGTTCCTGACATTCATGACTTATCTGTCATTCCAACGTAATAACCACTTAAGAATTGCTCTTCTCTTTAACCATTGCCCAAATTAGGGGCTGTATTTGATGTAGTCATCTTTGTATTTTGTGATTGCTCTTTCAGATGACTTCATGAAGTCACCTAATTCTTTGTCCCATTTATTGTGGAGGTACTGAGATCTCATGGCCATAGGATGTTTCTTTGCATGTTTTAATACATGGAAGTTCTCATGCAGTTTGTGTCTACTAATGAGATTGTTGAGTCTGTTGCAATATTTTTGTTTTGCTCAAAGAATCCTGCAGTTTAATAGCAAAGCACCAGAAGATGCTATGGTTGGGTAGTCTCCATTAAAAGTGATTTTGCTGTGATCTTAAGTATCATCTCAGTGGTCACCAACACCGTACCAATGTAGAAAGCAACAACCATGACCATGGACTAGGCTGGGGCTTCCAAATATGGTAGAAATGGTACCAGGCCCTAGGAAATGTGAATTGGGAACTTTTTTACTAGTTGCTCATTCCATTAGGCATTGAATGTTGAGAGGATCTTGCCATCATGCTATTGCTAGGCACCCGCTGTAAATGTCTTTGTTTGCGTCAATGGCCAACAGTATATGGTCACCTTGTGATGACCATTGTTTGAGGTGAGTTACTAAATCTTGGATGAAAATTATGGATGGGCATCGTAGGTCACCTTGTTTTCGAAAGTACCAGGCTTGTTGTTCCCATACTGTGCAACCTCAAGAATACTTGTTTGGTTTCCTAGGAAGATATGCAGGTATAAAGCAAGTGATGATGCTTCCTGTCCGGAGTATTATCCAGGACCATCTACCCACCCCAGTCGGATCATATCCCTTATCACTTATCATATTGAAGATTTTTCCTAATCCAATAGCTGCTCCCCCCACTTGATCTCTGTGAAATGTTTTGTGCAAGTTGTGGGCAATTATACCTTGTGTAGTATATTCTGGACTGATGATGTCAGTGAGTTGTCTATGTCTAGGAACTATTGTCCAGTTGCATTGGCTTTCATGCCCTGCAATAATGTTGATCTGATGACATTCGATGAGGTGCTTTATCTTGTCAATTTCCCAACTATGTGTGAAAATTCCAAGACTGTTCCGGTTCTCAAACGTAATTCGTATGTATCCATTCAATTTTTGTGTGGGTAAGTGTCCTGTTCACCTTTGGTCAGTAATACAATACTCCTGTTCATTTCTATGGTCTCCCATGTGGTAGCTGCCATTAACTGGTTAAGAACTATACAGTCATGACTACCACCACAGTAGAAGTGGGAGTCTTGCACTTGGTTTTGTGTGCTTTGGAAGTTAGTGAGGTGTTGATGGGTCTATGAGATACTCTTGAGAAGGGCTCGAGAGCCCTGTTTAAACTGTAGTCATTTCTGATTTGATGCATGAACTATTTGAAAAAGATTGATGCTTGTGTGCTCACAAGTGACTTTTATTCTGTCTTTGCAAAGGAGTTGAAAGAATGGAAACTGCTGGGGAGCCATGCATGGGGTTGGGTGATGTTTGGAATTGTAGATGTGACAGAGGCTGTTGTATATTGTTTGTGTGTCCGACATTGGTTTGACATGTGTGAGATAGATTTGAGTGATTGTTGCATGGCAGAGTTTTACTGTCCTGTCCTCCGTGCATCCAATATCCCCCTGTGATACCAACATGGGTCAATGCCTTGATTGCTCTGGAGTACCCACATTGCCCAAAGTATCCAGAAGTTCTTGGGCACTTAATGTATTACTTGACCTCCCAGTGCCCAATGAAGGTCGGTCACTGTAAGAGGCTATGCCCCCTGCAGAGCCTAACCGCTCCCAGGATCTGTGGGCATGAGAGGCTCTGCATCCACTAAGGGGGGAACCCTGCTGATTGTCAGCATGTTTTTGTATCAGAGTTTCCATTTGAGTTTGTAGTTGTTGAATGAGTAGAGTCTGTTCAGCCTGATGTGCTTTTGCTTCTGCCAATTGCTTTGCATACTCCCCAGTCTAGATAAATCTACTAGCTGTGTTTTCAGAATTGACTGTTGATCCACAAGAGGATTGTCCATCCCCAGTATGATTAGATACTCAGCTGATTGTGCTATTGACATCTTGGCCTCTAATATTTTCGTCATATCCTAATGTGTTGAGGAAATTCTTATGTAGACCATCTGTCATTTTGAGAACATTGGGGTTTGAAACTGGATGAGTGGTCAGTTCTTTACATAAGAGGTGGTCATACCTGGTGTTTTCTAACAAATATATGTCTTTTTTGACTGGGAAGTGTTGAGTCACTATAATTGTATTTTCATCCCATGACAAATACTCAGCCATGAGGTTTTTGTCCTCATAAAGGGATCGCATCAATCTAGTTCTTGTCCCGGTAGAGTAGCCACATTTCTTTAATCAGTGGTACATGAAACAAGCAAGGTTGTTGATTGTGTGTTGGGCAAATTTGAATTTTTTCTTTGTACAGAGGATACTGTGTATCTGTAATGACCACGACATTTGAAATGCTCGTTTCAGGACCTTTGTATACCATGACTGTTGTCTGGAAAATTTGTTCATCGTTGAACCAAATGCATTGTAACTCCTCTCTCAATGTTGTTTTGGAGTATGGTGGTTTTGGTCACATATTTGTCTTGTTGGATTGCCCTCATCATCTACCTCCTCTTCTTCCATGATGACTTTAACTTTGTAATCATGGATTTGGACTTCGTTGCATTCTATGATGATTGTGGCAACATTATATCTGATGCTGATCCATCTATATTCATGGTGTGCTTAAACTTTCCCGGTTTTTGGATTCATGTCTGGGGCATCCATTATGAAGGCAGAGGGGCCAAAGGCTTTTGAGAGTATATTAGAGTCCATGACAAGTTGTAGCAGGGGGTTCTAGCTGGTTTCATGCACTGTTATCTCCTTCTAAGAAGTATGCTAATTTGCTACCCCAGGGAAATGTATCAATCCTGGGACATTCCTTTTCTTTTGGGTCATCAGGCAATTTTCGCTGGTGTATATTACTTAGGGTCATGTGAAACTCAGGGAGAGGTGTATCATACCATTCCAGAGTATCTAGATTTCCATTTCTGCAGAGTTTCTTTTCCATTTCTTTGAGGAGATGTGCAGTAGTTGTTGTACCCCACAATACATAGGCCATTGTTTGCTCCACAGAGAACCTTACATGACTCAGAGTCCCAGCATAGGAGGTCTTTTATGGAGACTCTTACATTGAATTTTCTTGGGTCAATGTTGATGCAGTCCACTAGATTTCATGTAGTATACAGAGATGTTGGACAATCGTCCTCTTGGGAAACTGACTTTTGTTTGGATTTGCTAATACTCAATGACTCGTATCTCTAGTTCTGACAGGATTCAAGTCAAGCCATAAGTTGTTTCTCAGAGATGGGAGGTGATTGGAATAGATATCTGGAAGAGGTTTGAAACCAATTTGTAGAAGTCATGTAATTGTGTGGTCAGTTTATGCCATCCAGTTGCACTAGAGGTGGGAACTACTTTGAAAAGGAATTTGTTGGTTTGAGAAGGAATTTTGCAGTGGAATCTACCTGTTGGATGTATCAAAGAATCTACCATGTTTCATGTAGCATGACATATAATGATCTTTGTTTGGTTTAAGTTGTATTTCAACAGTAAGAAGAAGTTGACAGTGTTGATCAAGTAAGGTTAGTGTAGGTTATTTGTGGTCAGTGGGATAGGGTTGCATTGAGGCTAGGGGAGTCTCATTTAGTTGGTTCAGTGACACAGTATTCGTGAATGATTGTTTTGGTGGTAGATGTTCGTCCTCTGAATGCATCGTTTCTTGAGATGAGTCACAAATATTTCCACCAGGATTGTGAGCTGAGGTTATAAAGTGCTTAGGAGGAGTGGATATTGACATGTTGTCAGTAGGGGAGACAGTACTACCAATGCTGGAGTGGGTGTTGACTTCATTTTCATGTGGGTTGGAAGCAATAGAGTAATTATTTGCTTTAGGGACACTTGACTCTGATTCGTTGGAGGGGGGTAGATCTGCTGGTTGTTGTTGTGATGAATCCTGATTAGAATTATTGTTTTGAGTTTTGTTGGGAAGGTGTCATGATCTTTTGTGGTTTGATGTGATGTATTGAATGGGTATAATTAGGAAGTGTTTGCCTGATGTGACATTGTTGTCCACCTTCTTTCTGCAGTCATCTTTGTCATCATTGTATGTGAGAATAGAAAATTGATTAGTTGATGTGGTTGGTACAGCTGTGTTTAGCTTATCTTTGTCCCAAGGATGAACCCTGGTAGTGAAGTTAAAGGTACGTTGGCTGCCAGTGATAGAGCATATTGTAATTAAGGGGGATTGTTTTTTGTAAGATAGAGTTTAGGGACCAGAAGATTTCTCAAAACCTTTCTTTTTCCAAGCAATTGCATAGTTTGTTTGATTCCACAAGCTAGTTGGATCCCAGGTGCATAGGGCTATGTAAGTTTTGTTGTCTGTTAGGTCAAAGTGTTTGCAGCACAGATCAAAGAGGAAGGTGTATACTTGACAGATGAGTGCTCATTTGCCTTGAAATTAAAATTTGCAATCTTACTCTTTGTTTTTGAGACGTATTGGATAGTGAAAGGGTCGTACTTTTGGTGAAGACATGAGCAGTCTGGGTGAAGTAGTTTGAGAACTCTCATTTGCATGCTTTCACCCAGACTAATACTGTTGATGTGAAATAGAATTGATTCTGTGTCACTATCCTCGTGGTCAAAGACATGCGGTAAGGCCTCAGTGGGGGTAGGGTTTTGAGGTGGCTTGATGAGCTCTTCAAAAATCTTGGGTTTGTCCCATCCAGTGAGATCCCAATTGGGGTCATTGACAATTCTGAACAAGCAACACTCAGTTGTGGTCAACTTTTGCAGGGTCTGCATCCCATAGAATCTCCTGGAAAATTGGCTCCACCTCATCCATGTTCACCCATTTCCTCTCCATCGGACATTCAGTGATTGCTCCTCCTCTAATATAGAATGCACCAGCAAATGAAAGAGTCCTTGTTTTGTCCATACTTCAATACAAACTCATCAATAATTGCTTGTTTCTTTGGCACAGTTGATTACTAAAAAGAGATTATGATTACTCCACATATTTCCCTGCCTTCCTTTTCCCTCTGCCAGTGGTTTCATTCACTTCAAAGCACTCTTGAGCCATTTCATCTTCTGCCTAACCTTGTGGAGTATATGGCTCCTCCTCCTGCATGGGAGCCAAGATCTGAATAGGCAATGTGTCGATTGTAACTTCATTCTGCAAGGATGGCAATTGTTCAAGCTTCAAACATTAGAGCTTGATATTTTTCCAAGCACAGTTCCACAGGAATGAAACTTATCCAAGATGTTCTGGTGAACACTGAATAATGCCTCAGAAGTTGGATAAAAATGATACTTGATAAATGTTCTATTGGCATAGACATGCTTCCCAATTGCAAGTGTCTGCTTCTTGGTGCATCTGGGCTGCCTCATGCCAGCCTTGTCAGTGCTCTTGCCAGATGAAAAATACATGCTCTTCCTGTTGTGGTAGATGTGATTGTTGCTTCCCTTTGATCTGGCCTGGGTATTGAAATAGTCAATGCTGTTTGTTTAACTGCCATAAGCCTTAAAAATTAGTAAGGATTTTGAGGTGAAAATGGAAAAGAGAAATAATGTGAAAATTATGAGCTTTATTTTTACTGTATGAAAATGCCACTGCTGCACAATACTAAATTTTGTATGCCATGCCATCATGGAGTAATGTTCCTCTATGAGCTTGTGTGTAGGTTTTACATGCCAATGGTACAGTATGTGGTGTATTTTTGGATCTTTGATCTTTGAACCTTCAAGATCCAAAATATCCTGTGTACTTCTCCTTTTGACAAAAGGAAAGTATCTCAATTATATTTTAAGTTAATAGCACTACTTAAAATATATGCTACTCTTGGCGGTACATACTTGGCCTATGTCAGAGCAACATCAACTAAATGCATGCAACAGTTTTGTTTTCGAGCGAAGTAGCTTCAGTGACAAATCAAAACCAATATATGTGACTTTGCTGACCTTGGTCATGACTGTTCTTTCAATAAATCCTGCTAATGTAAAACAGTTTGATTCAATCAAGTCAATGAAAAAAGATTTGTATTTTCATTAGAAATGGGTAACAGTTTTTCAACATGGGATGTTCATACTGCACACCAAACAAAGATGGCTATAGATGCCAATTTGATGTTGATCTTGAGAATTTTTAATCATTGGATCCTCCATTGTGAACATGAGGACTTCATTGCCATGTATCCTCTTCAAACAGCTGATATGTCCATCTTGTTAACAAATGAATGGTCAAATGCATTGATAATTTTTTGTAGAGAACAGTTGCAGCAGGAGGTTATCCCAAGTGTTACAAGAGAATCAATGTTGGGACATTGCTGACAACATTACAAAGACAATGTACACAAAGTCTCGCATTTCAAAATTTTTCACTGGTGCAAACAAATAAGAGGAACTCAAACCTCTTGCAAAATCCCTACTAGATCCTATTAGTATTTTGTTCAATTTCAGACCACAGTGCTATCAATCTATATGATGATTTCCACAAGCAACCAGTTGGTTGAAATGATTCATGAGTCCAATGCAAGCACCACATATATTCCTTGCTTAAAAATCTACAACAGATGATTGTCTTCTTGCTAAAAATTAAAAAATCTTCTGCCCAGATATCAAGAAATATGTGGAATGGGCTGAGGTGTTGACTGACTTGGTCCATGGTGTTTTCAGTGTTTGTGAAGAAAGTAGCAAGCTAATGATTCTGGCTCATCATGGAGCACACTCATTTGTTACAGAATACCAATGCAGCAGAAATGAAAAAAACAGAAAAACAAAGTTACAGAGCCTGATAATTTTGGAGCAATCGAATCTGCTAACCTACGTTTGTTAAAGCAGAATTTAGATGTAGATGGTCATCTACAAAATAGGAGGAGACAAACCAAAGAGAATTGTTCATTGAAAGAAGATAATACAAGGAAAACCAGCTGTGTATGTAATTCATTTCTCAAAAAGATTGATTTCATTGGCTTAGAGGAGAGGTAAAGAAGATTCAAAAAGCAGATAACAATAGTTTGCATGTGTATCACATTTGTTTCAGTCTATAACAATTGGTATTTTACGTATGTTCTTTCTTTCAGTGAGATTTGTTGTCAATAAGGATGGAAACAAGAAACATCTCTCTATATGAAATTCAAAATTGGTACAGAAAAATCTTTTTGTTAACTGACAATGGAATTGATGATGATAAATCAGCCACCCCTCTTTGTTAAGCTCAATGTTTCATTAAAACATCAAAAAAGTTAGCATTGTCAATGCCTTATCTTGTGCACTCCCAGTCCAAGCCAAAATCAAAATTATTCATGTTTTGCACATGGTTTGGTTCAGCACATTCTGTCATCTATTCCATTGAAGACTACTATCCTCAATTTCCCCCTATGACTGATGGATTGGTGCATTTTTCAAAGTATGATGTGGCATATAACTACAGTCTATTATTCCTGTGGTAGGTTTTCAATTCAAAATCATGAGATGTCATCAAAAGTCCAGATCAACTATTGCAGGCCATGAGATGTTGTCAATCTAATAAATATTCATTTGGGGATTCAATCCAACCAATAGATCTAATAAATGTAATTCTCGGACAATTGACTGATCAATATTGTCAACATTATGTAATTATTGATGATTAAATGTTATAATAATATGACATTAAAATTCGATTGCATGGATGTGGGGTGTCTTTAAAACAATCATGGAAAACATCAGAAGATGTCATACATCATAGTACGGATTGGTGTTTTGATCAATTGGCCAGACTTACTAAAGATGTCACTACATGATCAAGAGGTTGAAGTGTGGGAACAAGTGTTGTGTAATACCTTCATAAGAAAGTGAGCTCAGTCTATGCAAACAATTATTTTCAATTAAAATGATATCATACACCTCAAGTTTTATTGATCCAAGTGGTTCCAATGTTGAATTGACATAGGCTAAGTATCTACTCTATAATAGTATGTGGGTAGACTTAAAGATACCCTTAATTTTTCAGGAGATGCTGGACATTTCCTAATAATAGCAAGAACCCTGCAAATAGAAGAATAGTTCACTACCCAGAAATATCATTTGGGACAAAAGACGTGTCATTAACTAATGATGTTAGAGATACACCAGATGCATGTAGAAACCTACACAACATTTCATTATGTCATTAAGGCAAAACATACCAAAACAATTTAGAATTCTACACAGTTTTCATTTTGCTAAGACAAAGAATATCTGCTTCATCATGGCATTATGGTGCTTCACTTTAGTATTAACTTAACTCATAAATTTATCACCCAAATATTCTTCATCTGGGCTTTATTTTAATTGTCTATATTTAAAGAGTTCTGGCTTAGGTCACTATCAAGCGATAGCCCATCAAGTCATTTTCTGAACTATCTGTCTATCACCAATCTGTGGGTAATTGGCCAATCTTCATCTTGGCCAGTCCATTGTCATCATTCCTGTCCTCTGCCAGTCTTGCCATAATCATTCAGTTGTCACCCATTAAGCCACCATCTTTCTGTCACCAGAAATTAGCAGCAGTACATCTGCACTACATGATCCTGGCATCAACAATTTTTGTGCAAATCACATATTTCAAAATGGAGGCCCTACAATGCTCCTACAAGGCCTTCTTTCAAGGTAGAAGTCTCGGTGCAACCGTTTCAAGAATTTCCTCCAAGAAGTCAGTACCCACAGGACTGAAACCCCAAGAATGTAAGCTCGGAAGACATGATGAGAAAGCCACCATCCATTATGTACTGGAGCCAGACTTGGTCCAAGAATCAGTAGAAGGAAAGCTTGAGTCACGCAAGTGCACACTTGTAAATAGGACAGAAACCCAAGTTATGGTTTGGTTTTGACACAGTGCTAATGAGCAGTTTCTACTGCGTGTGAACAGGACATTCAGATCCACCAAGAAAATGGGTCTAATTCCTGATTACAATGATGTCCCAGAGGTGCTTGAGTAGAAGAAAAGCAAATTGAAAGTTGTTCTATCTGAACTCGCCAATGACACCATGATGAAAAATGATGCAGAAAAAACATTGCATCACTCTTGCTGGAGGCTGAGGCAGGCAACCTTGAGAAAAATTGACCAACTTGGCCCTAGCAGGTTTTCAACTCTATGCCAACCTTCTCACTGAGGAGACTAGTCAGCCTTGCGACATCATACAGAGTGAAACATAAGAAGTTGTGGGGCAAAACCATGGATTCATTCTGGTTGTACCAGCTACTCCACTTCCAGTCATGTTTCTCACAGGGCATGGGAGAAAATTTGAAACTCTATTTCTTAAATTACCTCAATAAGCCCAGCAAGGTGCATGTAAGTCAGTTTGTACAGAGTATCCTCAAATTGAATGTGTACATCAAGGACCTCCTCTTTCTGTTCTACATCCCAAGCACTGGGACTATCACACCCAGAAAGTCTACTCCTTCATAGTTTTGTTACTCAGGTGCAGCATTCTACACATATGTCTGTTGAAGTGGCAGGAACAGTACCACTTGCTCAAGAAGCACCACTCTAATTGGGTTAAGCCACTTTTGCTAGTGCTGGCATGCATCAAGATCATGCATCCAATTGACAAGAAGCACACCTTTACAAAGCCTGGTAAGAACCAGGCACAGACCAGCCCTCCAAGAAATTAGCACAAGGAGCAAAGATCTCCAGGAAGCCCAAGAATGTGTGTGCAGATCACATGCAGGTCAACAAAATTACAAGCTATGCAAGAATCATGCAGGTGCACATGCCATGTACAACACCATGGAGTGTTGTTGCTAAACAAAGGACAGTACTCCCATGTGGGGTTCATTTGGACAGTCTGAGTGGAACTCCCGTGAGGACAAGAACTGCAAGAAGTCCTACATGCATGTAATGGCTTGCATATAGAAACATGAGACGCCTCTCAAGAAAGGCAACAGAAAGAGCAAACAACATTGCCTAGGAAGAAAGTGAGAGTGATTCCAACTCTTCCTGAAGTGATGGGTCCAATCGTAATGGGGATAATAAAAATAGTTGTAAGAAAATTAAAATTAACCAAGAAGTAATAAAATATACTAGCCCTGTTCTGATCACAACTACCTATTCAGTGAATTTCAATTAAATTCAAATTTTAAAAAGAATAAAACATCGAGACACCTTGAACATGTTACTTTAAAAGACCTTGAAATAACTCAATTTTGTCAACCAAATCTGACATGGACACTGACTAAAATTCAGTAACTTCATCAGATTTGAATGCATCTGAGCCACATGCACCAATGACGCTGTGGACTCAGTAACAGCTGAGCTACTTGTGAAAAAATAGCAACTGAAAGTACATCCTTGACAAACTGCAAACAGTTGTCAAGGAGTCACAAAAGTAACTTCTTGACATTACTGTTAGACACAGGTTCTGACAGTGACCTCGTGTTCCTTGAGAAAGGAACCACCAAACATTTTCCCTACTTGACTAGGTGCCAATATCTTGGCATACATTAAATGGGTGATTCCACACAAAAGGAAGAGGCACAGTAGCAAAAAATTGGACTCCAACAGCAAGGAATACACATGAACCTGATGTTGTCAAGAATGATGGGAAAAATGACTAAGCTAATCTTTTATGTGAAACACAAAGAGAGCTTGGATTTCTTCTATTCTTGCACAAAGATTATTTCCATGGATGAGTTCATTTTGCCAATGAGAGACATCAACAGTCTGCCCGGCTCTAGTGAAAAAGCTTGATGAGTGAGCCACAGCATGATTCATGAACCGCAAAGAACTGAGAAAGCCACTCAGTGTGCCATTTGCATCTTAGACACCAAATACAAAGAGGCAAACCCCAGGTGGTTGTTGACACTGATTGCTTTCACCTCAGTCTACATGACCAAACATTGTTGTTGGAAGTCCTTCAAAAATATGAGGACCTTTTTGACGGTACACCGGGTGACTGGAACACAGAGCCTGTCTCCTTTGAGCGAATAGAAGGTGCCAAACCATACCATGACAGAGCGTACCTGCTTCCACAAGCACACAAGGAAATTCTCATGAAAGAGTTGAATTGGCCATGCAAACTGGGGGTGCTAGAGTGGCAGCTCACATCTAAATGGGATCCACCATCATTTATTGTATCAAGAAATGATCAAACTGTGAGCTTTCTATTTAGGGAAGTAAGTGAATGATTAGTAAGAAAACCATTTCCTTTACAAAAAATCAGGACAGTTTTGCAAGGGTTCGAAGGTTTCACTTTTCCCACAGCCTTTGATCTCAACGTGGGCTACTACATCATGAGATTGGATCCAAATGCATCCAAAATCTGAACCATTATTTTTCTATGGGGAAATACTCTTACCTCAGGTGACCAATAGGAATTGTTGGTTCTCCAGACATTTTTCAAGCTAAAAGATGGAACTAATGGCCATCCTGGAGTTTGTCAAGCTTACATCAATGGCTTACTATGCATCACCAAGGGAACCTGGATGACCATCTGGCTAAATTAGAATTGGTTCTTTCCAGACTGCAAAATATGAATTTAAAAGTAAATGCTTGCAAATCAAACTTTTGTGTAATTGAAACAGATTATCTTGGGTACATCCTTGGGTACGTCCTCTCACAACATGGGATAAAACCACAGCCAAAGTAGGTACAGTTGATACTTGCATTATCACCGCCCAAAAATGTCAAAGACCTCTGTAGATCTTGGCATGGTTCAATACTGTAGAGATCTTTGGGAAAGAAGCAGCAAAATCCTTGCCCCATCTAAGCGGTTCTGGAATAAGTTTATATTATGTAGAAATAGTGCAGGCACACTGTGAAATGATTTTTATGTGTTAATTTTATTGTAAAAATGATGCACACAATAAAGAATGTAAACATGTCTTTTTCATGTAATTTACACGAAGATTGGATGCAAATCTCACAGCAGATGTGGTAGTTGCAAGATTCAACTGCCAATCCCATGAGAATTTTTCTGCGAAAGAATACATCTTTTAATTTTTTTCTCAGTACTAATATCTTAAGACTTTTGTACTTCCTTTGTCTTGCACAAAGTGATGAAGACCTTTGGAAGTTCCAGGTAGAAGCTTGTGGAGCTTACACATGAAAGTAGATAATTAGCCTATGCCACTCACCCCCACGATTGGAGAATCAGCGTAGCTTGCAGAAAATTAATGCCTTGGTGAGGAAACAATCTGATTATGTGTCAT
>JALLPD010000325.1:0-14227 GCA_036940065.1 Cyclotella cf. meneghiniana
TTTGAAAAGATTTTAGCAACCAGCATCTCAGCAGTAGGTGTAGCCACCTCTCCTGGGTGGTTGATTTTGTTGCTGCCTATGGAGAATCTGGTTCTGTTGGGTTTGGCCTTCTCTGTGGTCTCACTGTGCATACAAAGCTGCCATACCTTATATCTTTCTTGCGCTCTCTGGGTACTTGCTCTTCTCAAATGAAGAGGATAGTATTTGTGGGCTGTTTTATTCATCCCCCCATGCCTTGGGCATGCTGACCAAATTCATTAGCGGATGATGTGTTCCATTCCCGCTTACATTTTGTATGTTACATGAGTTGTCTGTAGTTGAGGAGCTTGCCCAAGTTTTTGTCCATTACTGATAAAACTTGATGGAGCTGTTGCTTGAGGCAGTTGATTGCCTGTACTAACTGTATTTGTTTCCTGTTGGAATGGATGGTGTTGGCTTGTGGCTGCTTGTTTGCTCTGGTATCTGTGGGCCAGTGCAGCTTTGATTGGTGCCTGGTTCTGGTGGTGGGGGGATCTGAAGTTGCTGCTAATACTTTGAATCTGGTGCTCAGTGCTGGGGGTTGAAAAGGCAGGTTAACGGTTGTGAACATCATCTCAATGCATCTTCACCATGCCATAGTGCACTTTGTTGCCACTTGTCTCATCTGCAGGAGATTGGGTGCAGCTATTGGTGTCGTGTGTGGGGTCAGCACCCTTGGAGAGCTTTGCTCCTCCTACACCTCAGTTGTAATGGTTGCCACACTTGGAACTGGTGGGGAATCATGGTGGGATTGTTGCTGTTGCAATTTTGCATCAACTTGTTGCACCAACTTGTGCAGTTCCATGTTGTCTTGGTCGGCTTTTTGTTGATTTTCCCATTGAGTGCCACTTTGCAATTGACTAGCATGTTCATGAGCTTGTTAAATGGCAAGAGAGATGGGTTGGTGATCCTCTTGTGCTTAAATTGTATGGTGTCAGTGACTCATTCTGATCAGGTGTTTTGATGTGACAGTTGTGGGTGTGGTAATGCTCTGGAGACGGGAAGAGGTACCAACCATCCACACTGTGATAGGACCATATGGCACTTGTCAGACTTTTTGTGTATTTGTGCTTCACACCCCATGAGTGCTAAGGGCATTTTGTTGTAGTCAAAAAGTCTGCTGAGGTGGGTGTAGACTGATACTGTTGGTGTAGCATTTGATTGTTGCAGGAGGTTGAGGGTGATTCTGTTTGTGTTAATAATTGGTCCCATAGGCTTGAGGAAAAATTAGTTGCTGTGCCTACAAGGACACTGAGAAAATGAAATTTGAAGTTTCAAATTGCTACCTCTGCTGCATTGCGTCTGTGACATCTTGGTTCCATTTTGAACCTGTAGTGCTCTTGGATGTGATTCTTTTGATCTCTGACACGTCTTTATCAATCACATGCTTCTTGGGAGTTATGCCTGCTTGTTTGAGCCAGTTGATGAGTTTGTCATAGGCTGCAATCATGTCCTTCTTGACTCCGTTCTTCATGGGTTCTTCTAATATGTAATTGCTGTTGATCTCTACCATCATCGTTATGCACTTGTTGCATCATTGAGATCTGTTTGGGAATCAACCTGTCTGGTCAGAGAAGATGGTTTGGCATACTTCATTTGTCTTGATGAAGATGTCTTGATCTTTCTTACCATGGAGGGCTGCACTTTCGGGTGTTTTAAAAGGGATTAATTTAGGTTTGGTTGAGCGTACATTTTTGTGTGTTTGGTTCATGTGGCCCTTGTTGGTTTTGTTTGTCTTGGGGTAATACTTTTTGACATTCTACTCTGTGAGGAGTGGCCATCCGACAAAGTTTCCAGCTTTGACTGCATTGGTCCAAGTCAACTTCACTCGCTAGCCACATACTGCATGCATTGATTTGATGGCTTGCTCAATTGAAGGGAGGTTGTAGACACTACTTGCTTGCTGAAGGGCTTTTAGTGACTCGTTTTGCAGGATTGTCTTGGTTGCCACTGCCCCTTCGGTTGCATGACCAGTATTTGGTAGTGTCTGTGCTTGTCGCTGACTCCAATAAGGATGGGCTCTCCTTGGCATGTGCTGCGTATGCCTTGCTCATGGTGGAGTGTAACTCCTTGATTTGTAAAGATCAAAATGGTGCTGTTGTCTGCAGTTTTGCCCACACTAATGAGTAAGGTAGGAAACTCTTTGAAGGTGTCAGCTTGGGTGGCTTTGGAATAGCTGATGGAATGGGAGCTGAGTGATATGCTAGGTGTGCTGCTGTCCCCATTGACGGCACCTACATGTTTGTTTGATTGGTGTAGGATGGGTAGCCATGCTTGGATATGGTCTGCCTTGCTGATGTAGTGGCCGTCAATCCCAGAGCCTTAAGTGACACACACCACATGCTCATTGGTGTGAAATGATTGCACAGTATGTTTGGCGGCAAGCCATACTCTGTGGCAGTTGGGACTGAGCAATTTATCTGCCCTCCTCAAGCACATGAGTAACCTTTAGCTGATATTGCATCCTTGTTGTGTGAGACAGAGGGGTAAGTTGTGGGCGAGCTTGTGGGCAGCCTTGATGGCAATGTGTTGCTTGCTTGCCATGTCTTGCTTTACTAAGATGTTGCATAAATTCTCAACATGAAGCTGCATTTGAGGAAAGCACTCTCTTGGTGTTCTAGCATGCACAGGATGTGTTGGATGTGATGCTTGTGATGGCATTTGTGGATAGGTGTGGGCGGCTGTGTGTCAGTGTTGGCTTTGTTTAGTGGTGGGTCTGGGGCAATGGTGGTTGAGAGGCAACTAAACTCATTGTAAGTGCTAGTGTTCTCACAAGAGGTAAGAATAGAATTATTATTATATGTCTACTCTTGACTTCAATCCATCTATGATCCAAACCTGCATCGCATCATCTGCTGTTGCTCTCCGTGTGATGAGGTATGTACTTCAGCTCCATCTCCTTGCATACCCATTTGGGGCACTACTCTGCCATCTTTTTGTTTCAGAAACACTGGGGTTTCTCAATGGAGGGTGTTGATTGTGACTCTTGAATTTGTAGCAATGCTGGCATGGGTTGTCTTGCCACTTGCCTTTGATTCTGGCCTCATGCTCCAGCTATGTCCTCTGCAGCCAACCCTGTTTCTGCTTGTATTGTTGTGTTGTGGGTTGCGGCGTGACTTCTTGGTGTCAACAGAGGATTCATTGGAGGTAGCTGTTTCAATTGCTGCTTCATTGGAGTTGCTCTGCATGAATTTTGAGAGCATTTTAAGGGAATCAGAGACTGCATTGGCTTGTGACTTGTTGGGTGCAGGTGCATTGGTTGGGTCATGCTCATTATTGGCCAGCATAAGTTGTGCAGGATATCATCCAGGGAGGTGGCATCATGGCAATGGGAGTATTTGTAGGTTTTGGGGATCTTCTAATCTGCCTCGCAGAAGTCTCGGCCCCATTCATGTTGGGGGGCAGGTCATACATTGGCAAGCATGGTGTGGGTAATGTATGACTTGTTGTGGTTGATGCCGCACAACTGCACCCAATTCACTATGGTACGGAGCTGTTCCATGTTTCTGGAGACCTTTTCTGCCAGTCAAATTGGAAGGTGATGGCAGCAATGACCAGGTTCAGGATGTCTTGGTCGGGTGGGCGTATGAATGACATCAGAGAGAACGTATTCATTGACTCCCTTGTGTCTGATGTTGATCTTACACAGCACATGGTTGGTGATTTTAGTGTCTATGATGGCAGTGATGGCTTTGGTGGCACCCTCCTTGGTTCCAATTGTTGATTGGATGGTGTAGTTGCAATAGTCGGCTTTGACTTTGGCTTCTGCACAGGTGAACTTGATTTGGGTGGCATCGCAAGCAGCAGTGGCTTGTCTGATGGCTTCGTCAAGGATGTTGTTGGTTGGGATGCGGTCCCTTGATTGGATCTGGATGAGTGCATTAGGTTGGGCTTCAATAAGAAGCTCATGTGCCCTGGCTGTGTGTCATGGTAGCACAAGTCCAGGAGGCGGCAGATGGCATCAATGAAAATCTCTGCTTGGTTGTGTTGGTAGTAGCCAGAGTCATTTCATTCAAGCTGGAGCTGGGTGATGGTTTGGTTGATTGCAGCACGGCTCATCGCATGAGCAGTGTAGATGGCTTTGCTCATTGCTTGTGTTGGGAGGGGCAGTGGGCTGACCTTTTTCTACGTGCAATCCCCTGTAGTGCGTGTAACAGTGGGGATTGATGTAGAATGTTTGAAAATTGGATGGGAAAATAAGATATGTACGGAACATGTACTATCAACATGGTGTTCATGGTCATAAAGTCCGACATCTTATTTTATGGGCATGAATATGATATTGTTGGGCAAGGGTCCACACATCAGGATGAGTGCACAAATGGCTGGCTCTTGCTCTTGGTCTGTTCCTGGGCAGGCAGGATACCTCTAGGGCTTTGTTCTTTCCTATTAGTATCATCAGTAAGCAGTGGAAAAAGATAGAGAGATCTAAGCCAAAAATCCTAGTAAGCTTAAATATCTTTGATGAACAGGTAGACAGGGTTTAAAGGTAGTGACAAAGGTCAAGTATCTAAGTTATTGTCATTACTATAGTTACTTAAAATACATGAAATGCTTCCGTTTTGTTACAAAGGAGAAGTACCTAAAGCTGATAACAAAAGATTTACACAAAGGAATTCATATACAATCCAGTAAAAACACATGATCTATTATGAATTATGTTGGACATAAAAACACGCAGCTTTGTGTAGGATTCTACAAGGTTTCATGTCAACTACATGATTAACACCTGATAATTGATCCTCATCATTTAAAAATTTTCTATAATTTAAATCTTATATTTTTTGTTGCAACACCATGAAAAGATCTACAATGCATTTTATCCCAAATTTTTTTCTACAACTTATTACTTAGGTCACATAGAAATTATGAGGTTCAAATCTATTCAAGAATGAGAGTTGATTTCATGCAATTAATGTGAGATCATCATGCAAAATGAAACATGATTACTTCCTTTTGGTGTGTTTTCTACAGGGCTCCTACATGGCTCTGTAAAGTTCTGCTGGGGTTGTGTGTGAGGTTCTAAACACTTTTGGAACTTTTGGGTTGCACATCAGTTCTTTGGAAGTTCTGGCCAAGATCAAATCTTTTAAAGACTTGGATCTTTGGATCTTTTGTCAATTTTGTCAATTTTTTATCAAATGACAAGTGGCATTGGTATCTTGTGTATGTGTACAAAAGACAGGAGCCCCTTGGCTTATGTCCCTTTGCTCAAGAGATGATGGAAGCTTGCAGCAACAGATAATAGGTGCTTGCAATGGTGAAATACATTGGAAACAAGATGCTTGAGGTAGGTCAAACACCACCAACTGTCTCAACAAAAGGAGAAGGTTTGGGTGAGACATTTCCGACCCTGCCAAATGTAGAACAAAGGCTGTCAACAAACAAGCCCAAAAACTTAACAGCAAAAGACCTCAACACAATGCTAGGCATGAAGGGACAACCTGTCAGAAGGCTGACTGTAGTAGGGGTGAGCCATACCATGAGAGCACTGAGGCAAGATTAGCCACAAAGATATATATAATCCTATTAAAAGTTTTGATCAAAAATGAACATTCTGGTTATCTGCTTCTACTGTAAATGGAAAATCATCTAACAATCAAGGAAAACACACGTAAAGTCCCTAAGACAAGTTTTGGTACGTGTCAAGACAAATGACCAGAATGGAAGAATTGCGGGTGTTAAAACAAAATTTAAATTCCTGATAAAAGTATAACTCAGCAGTAACGCCATACTATGGACAGATAAAATACAAAACTCTACAATGATGAACTGAAACGTTAAATACAGAAGATAGAAGAAACAAAGAAAAAGAAACCTACAATGCATACCCTGACCTGTGCCAAGAGTATTATCCCTTAACAAGTCATGGCTTTCAGCCCTCAACACTCATTGAATGACACCATCATGCATTGTCTCTCATCACAAACCATTTACCAAGAACATGTAGGACAAGAGAGCTAATACTGATCAAAACCTTCCTATTACATTGAGCAAGATCTGGAGCGATAGATGGATGGCTGTGACTTCTTCCTAAAATTTACATAAGCTGCTAAAATCACCACCCAGAAGAGTAAGACAGAGTTTAATAATTCCTAACTGAGCGATGTGTATGTGCATGATGAGGTGGATTTTTTGCTTGTTATGCAATCATAGTTTCCCAAATTTGGGTATCTTTTTTATGTGTTATTGTCAACAAACATGATTCATTTATTAGTTCAGATACTGGTCTCATTAGACATGTTTGTAGAGTGTCAATGAATCGGTATTCAAAAAGGTAGTAGGAAAAAATATGCTACCTTGTAATTTTCCTTCCATCTTACTGATCTTTCCAGTATTCTTTCGTCTTTTCACCTCCATTGGACTGCATAAAGTTGAATCCAAATTCGTGACACCTCAAAATTTGAGCATTGGAACTTTCATTCATTAGAAGAATTAAAGTCATAAACCATTATAAATTCCAAAACTTAGTATTCTTATGTCACGATAAATCCATGATCAACAAAGAATTGGTAAAATAAAGTGGAAAGCAAGCCAGGCAAAAGTCACACTCATCTCAGTTCATCCTCATTACTGTCATTTTTATCTACATCCAGAACCTCTGTCAACGTACCACCATATTGTTGCCAAGGAACTGAAAGAAGCACAGAAAGACAATCAGCATCGCTTACTACTCCTTCTTTCATCACATCACTGCCACTGCCGCCACCGCCATTGTAATCGATCAACAAAACTGCAAAGCTTTTTTACGAATGTGTTTCTTGTTCTATATATTCCTACCAATCAATGTCATCTCACGTATGCATCCACACATGCATCATTTTGAAGTCCCGGGTCTCTTTTCTTGCCTCTCTCGCTTGGCATCCATAATATGCAACGTACCAGGATGAGGAGCTCGGTCGGACCCTAAGGGTAGCTAGGCTCCTTTTGTAATTGCTTGGCATCAAGTTCCACCACAAGTAGCAGATGCACCATTTTATTTCATCGAAATGTTACTTAGTAGAGAAGTTTTCCGATAACGACAACTGAACTTGTGATTAAGGTCACAAGTCAAATAGCATGATAGAGGATACTTCGGTGACATGGAATCACTCTGCAGTGATTCAATCATCAATTGGACTCTTCGCTGTATGCTTTGTTGGATCTATAAATTTTGTCGCTAGGCTTGTAACAGGTCAAACTAAACTGAACAATGATGTTTTACTTTCCTAAGCCATCATACCTCAGCAAATCCGCAACGAGTTTCATTTCAGCTGTGTTCGAGATATCAAGAGAGGGATCGGCAACTTTTTTCTCTAGAAGATGATCAATCTTCTTTCTGAGCGCGCCAATCAGTGATCCAATACGAGCATTGGATGACAGTTGGATATGATCATCCAGAACAACCAAACCTTTAGAAGCTTGCACTTCCATCTTGCCACCGAACAACAACAGTGCATACGCTGTTCCTTCTGTTGCATCATGGATGAACGGTTTTGATGTACGCACCATGCGATGATAAACGAGCCAAGGACAGGAGAAAGCACTGACCGAAAACAGATTGCAACTGGGGTGGATGAAGACACGTTCTTCATCGCTCTGTACACTGCTCTCCCCACCACGAATGAAAAATTTAAGATCCTTCGCTTTCCCTTCCTTTTCAACTGCCCCTTCAACAGTTTCGGTGTACTTGGTTGTTGGGCGTTGAATTTTTACGATTTGTGCTGGCGCCAAGGCAGACACAACAACTGCGCGAACCACTCTCCAAGAATAAGTGTGAACGGTGCATTCTTTGTTTTCGATGAAACCCAAAGAGGACAGAGTGAAACTCAGTTGTTGAACAAGTTGCTGCATTTCTTTCATTATATTGAATGCTAGACCAAAGCGGTCTTGATTGCGAAAGAAAAAGTGCTTGAGATAATCCTCATAATTTTTCAAGAAAAGATATGACTGCTTTTCACTTACCACAGAATTTTCGTCTCTCTGCACCTTTCGCCTCTTCCCATAGAAGATATGCCTTACCTAACATCAGATGGTCACTGTTACCAACAGTTTGGAAAAGAGCTGAACGAGCTTCCAATATTTGTTCATGTGTTGACTGTTTTTGTTTTTCGATATCATCTACGACATCGTTGTTCGGCCTTCCATTCCCACATTTTGAAGTCATATTCATGAAAGGGCTACGGCCAACACTCATACCCGCTGCTATCGCAAGTGCGATTTTCCGACAACCAAGAAGGCAACCCATGACAAGGAGCTTTGCTACAGTTGGCGGCGCAGGTATTCCCGCTAGATGGCTCCCAAGGGGAGAAAGAGTAGCCACACCACAGGTCCTTTCAATTGCACCAACCTTTTCGAGGCACGTGAGAGCTGAATCGATTGAGCCTTGTGATGGCGGATCAAGCATCAAACTTAGAAAGCCACCAGTGCCGTCCTCTAACCCAAGGAATAAGAGGGATAAAATGGTTTGGTCTAAAGCGCATCTTTTGATTTCGGGTTCACCGTGCTCGGGCAAGTTGTTGTAATGCTGGCTTGAAATCAGTTTATAACATACCCCAGGCCGCACTCTCCCTGCTCTACCTCTCCTTTGACGTAGGCTATCTTGTGAAGCAAATCGCTCGAGCAATAAAGGCATGCGATTAATAGGATCAAATGAACTTTGTTTCTCCTTACACGTGTCGATGACCACAGTGCAGTCGGGTATTGTAATGGACGTCTAAATCAGAGATGTAACGTGAGCGGCAAAAAGAGTATTGCTAGACAACATAAACGAAGATGAACCATACAAATGTTATGATTTCAAAATTCACGCGTTCACAATACCTCAAAAATGCTGTACAACCTTTAAAACATTCAATTACGCCGCAGAACCGTTAACTACACAATCGACTCACCTCGGCAACATTAGTTGAGAGAATTATCTTTGTTTTCCCATTCGATGAAAGAAACACTTGCTGCTGTTTCTCCGGCTGTAGACCGCCGTGCAATGGAAGAACGTGGAAAGACTGAGACTTGACAACTTTATTGATAGCTCGTTCGGCTCTCTCTATCTCGCCTGCGCCAGGAAGGAATACCAATATGGATCCGTCGTCTTCCTTTGATCGAAGTAGCAATTCTATTAATACTGCTATAAGATCGTAATCAATGACATTGGGGTCCATTCTTTTGATACGTTCCTCAGTAGAAATCGGTTTTGCAGAGGTCCTCAAACTCTGTTCGGTCTCAGATGTATTGAAGGTATTACCACAGTTCGTACCCAATGTATCTCCATCCACAAATGAAGGCTGTATTTGATAAAAAGAGTTTCCTTGACCACCTTTGCGAGATGTTCCCTTTTTCGGAGGAATGTACCCGGTCATTTGCAACACATCTTCTAGCATAAAATCTTTCACAGGATGTGTGAAACCTGGGATGTGCATTCTGGTCGTAGTTCAAACACAAAATGTCAAGGCGATTTATGAAGCGTATCAATTTGGTCGTGAAGAGAGTCTCACCTCGGCGTCTGAGGGCCCCAGTAATTCGCAAATCGATCTGCATCCATCGTGGCAGACATCAACACAACATTAAGGCGCGGCGTTGATGGCAGAATTTGCTTGAGAATTGCCAACAAAACATCAGAATCGAGATGTCTTTCATGGACTTCGTCGATAATAATGTGGGATATGTTATCCAGAGAGCATTGAGATTGCAGTTGGCGAAGTAGTATACCCGTTGTGCAAAATAATAGTCGCGTGGCGGAACAGGTCTTCGAGTCCCCTCGGACTGAGTAACCAACCGAGCCATAACCAGTGGATTCCCCCCTCTCTGTCGCCACGCGTGAAGCAACGCCGGTAGCTGCAAGCCTGGTGGATGAAAATCAAGATGAGTTAGCTTCTAGAAGAATGAACGAAACCAGTTTCAGTTTTTGAGACAACTTTCATTATTTACACGTGACTCACCTTCTTGGCTGAGCAACAACAATTTTTGAATCATTGGGCGAGTTTTCCAATATGAATTGAGGGATTTGTGTAGTCTTTCCGCATCCTGTCTCACCTGTAACTAGCACAACACGTCCGCCTTTCTTTGCTTGTTCGATTAACGACAAGAACTCAGCCCTCGCCTTCGCTGCAGGGAGACTTTTACGAGCTTTTTCCAAGAGAGCTGACAGTTTTGGAAACGATTCTGCAGGAGGAGTGTCTTTAGGAGGCGTACTCCAAAATGTACTCTTTTCGCGTGGTCTTTTCGTTGATTGTGGTCGTTGCTCGCAACGAGTTAATTCGAAAGTACTATGATTGCCGTTTTTGATTGACACAACCTCATTGTTTGCGTTAGATTCGTTCAAATGGGGAAGAAGCTTTGATGAATCTTGAATCGAGCTATATATTCCATCACTATCCTGTAGCAATTCCTGAACGTGGCTAAACAATTCAAAAATGGCTTCTTGTCCAGGTTCGAGGGTCGACAAGAATTGAGTAACTTTCGTATGCCCCTTTAACAAGCTTCGGTAGTCCGAGCTGTCATTGGTTCCTTGCTCTCCGTCGTAGGTAAGAAATACCATAGGCAACAAGTCAGGATACACCCCATAACAATAAATCACTTGCAAGTGTAGGTTCGAATGACCATAATCAGAAGGCATAGCAATCGTAACAGAGATTGTATCGTCATTCACTTTGGTAGTAGAAAGGTCCCGCCCATCGAAAATCGCCTCCAACGCCTCGAGTTCGTTAGATGCCGCTTCTCTATTCCTCTCTCTACACTCTGCCGACAATGCATTCTTCCCACTGGCGCCATCTACAAAACAAGAGCGGTCCAAGGGCAGCGACGCTGAATGACAGAGAACACTCCAGAACTTCCATTTTTGCATTAATTCTGTTGAACCTAAAACGCTGCTGATTAGTTTTGTTTCGACCGACTGCTCATCAGATAAGACAAAATATGCCTCTTTTGGCGTGATGCCAAATCGACAAGCAAATTGTACTATTGTGGAATCATAATTTTCATTAATGTCAGCAACTCCCAGTGAAACGTCAACTTTTTTCGTGCCGCTGAAACCACTCGCGTCAGAACGTGTTGGTTTTGATGCAGGAAGAACCACATCCAACGTTCCACCCCTCGGGTCGAACCCAATCGGCAACTGATCTTCGCTCAAATGAATGCACAAGTATTGCAAAGTTTCCTCGTAGGCCTTATCCATGTCCTGGTCTTGATTGTTACTAGCGACTGTATTGATATTGTCAGAGAACACGGCACGATATGCCTTCCGAACTTGCGATGGCGTAAACCCTTCATGAACGAGTCGTTGCATGACATAGGATTGAATCATGTCATCTTCCTCTCCCTCCACCGGTCCATCTCCAAGTGCATCTTCCTCGTCATCCTCCATGCTATCCACCCCATTCGAATCTCCCGACAACAACCGTTCGATCCTCCTACGCATCGATGCACACATGAACACCTCCATTGGTTTGTTGGCATTCCGTATTGCCTCGTGTTTCCGAATCCTAGCCTGCACTTCACGTTGATGTTGTTGACGTGCCTCCTTGATTTGTGCCTTGGTCAATAGCGGCACCACGGGTGTGTAAGATGATGGAGAAGATGTGTCTTTGCTGTATGCTTTGTGTAATTTCGGTAGGTTGGCTGTCAATAGTGTGTTGGCCTTGGCGACGGAGTTGGAAGCACCCTCCTGTTTTGTTTGTACATCTTCCTTCCCCTTGTCATCGTTTCCAATGTTCCCTTCCTTTTTATTCTTTTTGTTGTCGCTCTTTGATGCGGCACTGTCATTCGAACCATCGGCCAGGGCTGCACCCTGGTAATTCTTCAAGGCTCCAAGAAATGTACTTCGATACGGTTCCGGCAACGTCCTCTCATGCGGCAGCTTGGGAAAGAGATATAGCAGCCCCAACAACGCCGCTTCCTCCTTGGCCTGTTCGTCATTCGATACCGAGAGAGATGGAGTCAACTCGACGTCGTGTTCTCCCGCGGAATCTTTTTTGTTGGTATCCGGTACGACGAGGGTGTAACGATGCCCGCTCGCAGCTTTGTCCTTGGTCTTTTGAGCTCGTTTGTAGATGGGCAGTCCCTTTCCATTCTTTTTACACAAATCCTTCAAAATATCGGATGGTAGTTTTTGCCACTGTTTGATGGCGACATTGCCGACGGTGGTGACTTTTTCGGCTTGTCCCACGACGGCCGCTTGGAGGGAGGCGCCTTTCTGTTTGTGCCCTTTTCCTCCCCATTGTTGGGCGATGGGGTCCCATTTATGTCCTCTGATGAGAGTTGTTATTTCGCGAGAGAGAATATCGAAGGAAACGAGACGTTGTTAGCAAATAATGGATCGAACCCAGAAGACTGGATCATACGAAATGGCCAACACGTGGCCACATGGATGAACATAGATGGATGCAAGAACACTCGTCGGAGAAAAGTGACTTACTTGGACGGTCTCTCGGGCCGATTTCCACAGCTACATTGAAATGGATGATCGCATGTGCACTTCTTTGTCGCTTCGTTCTTGGCGGAGGTTTGTTTCGATTTGTTGGAAGATTTGCCCATGGTCGTCCACGATGCATGCAACTCGAACGAGAGTGGAGAGTGAGCTGTGAGAGCCTTGAGAGCGATAGATGGCTGAGGATGGCTGTACGATGAGCTCATTTTGAGCGATGATCTGCGCATGTATTGTGTTGTCCTGTACCGTACCCGCATCAGTATGCATTAAGATTTTTTACCAACATCCTTTAGCCTACGTATTATTATTAATTTTAGACTATTTGTTACCCGCGATCCCGGCCACACACAGACCCTCACAGCTCGCTGTTCACCCGCTCACCCAAATCATTTTTTGGCCATCCCGTCCTGTTGCTCTTCGAGCCCTCTCGAGCCCTGTTTCCGTCCATCGTCTTCGATCCAGCTAGAACCAGACGCCTGCATATTACACACCGCAACGCCACTGTTTCGCGTTGAGATAATCACGTTCGTTGAAGCTACGACGTTTCCACACTTGGCCCGCGGGGTCATCCTTTCCAATTTCAGTTTTTAAAACCACTCAGTTTCATCATGTCTATGGTTTACGGTGAGCTACTTGAATTCCGTGTCTGACCGGTGCGGTGACCCGCTGCTCCGCCTGCTGTGTCCTTCACTCACCCCAGTCGTCTTATTATGGTACAATCATTAGACGAATATGGCCGGCCTTTCATCATCCTGAGAGAGCAGCAGGCCAAAGCCCGCGTGAAGGGCCTCGAAGCCGTCAAATCGAACATTCTCGCCGCCACTTCCATTTCCAAAATCCTCCGCTCCTCGCTTGGACCCAAGGGCATGGACAAAATCCTCGTCTCTCCAGATGGAGACGTCACCATCACCAACGACGGAGCCACCATCCTCAACAGGATGCACGTCGATCATCAAGTGGCCAAGCTCATGGTCGAATTGTCTTCCTCGCAGGACGACGAAATCGGCGACGGGACAACGGGCGTCGTAGTATTGGCCGGATCTTTGCTGGAACAGGCCGAGAAACTACTCGCGCGGGGAATACATCCCGTCAGAATCGCCGAGGGGTACGAAAAGGCGGCCGAGGTAGCCATGGCGACGCTCAACGAGATTGCGGATACAGTGCAATTCTCCAAGGATGACTTGGAGCCACTCGTCACCACGGCCATGACCACTCTTAGTTCCAAAATTATCAATGTGGACAAACGAAAAATGGCAGAGATTGCAGTCAATGCCGTCCTCGGCGTCGCTGATTTGGACAGGAAGGATGTCAATTTCGACATGATTCGGATGGAGGGCAAGCCCGGAGGATCCTTGGAAGACACAGAGCTGGTCAACGGCATTGTCATCGATAAGGACATATCGCATCCACAAATGAGAAAAGAGATTCAGGACGCAAAAATGTGCATCCTCACATGTCCCTTTGAACCCCCCAAGCCCAAAACAAAGCACAAGCTAGAAATTTCTACTAAGGAGGCCTATGAAAAGCTATACAAGCAAGAACAAGACTACTTCAAAGAAATGGTGCAACAGGTCAAAGACTGCGGCGCCAACCTAGTCATTTGTCAATGGGGATTCGACGATGAAGCCAATCATCTACTACTTCAAAACGACCTACCCGCTGTCCGATGGGTCGGTGGAGTGGAAATCGAACACATTGCCATTGCCACCGGAGGACGCATCGTACCCCGCTTCTCCGAATTGAGCGCCGACAAACTCGGTAAAGCCGGGGTCGTCCGAGAGGTATCGTTCGGGAACACCAAAGAAC
>JALLPD010000326.1:0-17182 GCA_036940065.1 Cyclotella cf. meneghiniana
ATCGGCCGAACTAAATCACAGCCTAAGCCAAATATTGATAAACTCCAGTCAGTTCTCCTCCCACAAATTCTGCTGGGGGACTTTGATGTGATTTCCCCCGAACAAAAAAATCCTTCTGACAGATTGTTTTACCCCTTTTAGTGGACTCGCCCAGTCGCGAACATGACAAGTGGGGAGTTATATCAAGTTATGAGTACAAGAAAGCGGTTTACCCCACTATGACCCCCGTGGGTGGCAAGTGGTCCTTCCCTTTCCGGCATCCTTGCCACATCGATGCCCACATAAAGGGATAGCCTAGGGAGAGCACAATAATGATATCTCGCACAACATGTTGCGCCAAGTGGCACTTTGGCACGCGCTACTCCACGTGGAAGGAGCATGTATCTTACCTGTATATGAAATTGACATTTTATTTCAGTTGATCTTTCTGAATGATATTAATTAGGACTTTAGAGGTAGTTGAAACGTCTGCGTCCACATCATGAATGAAAAATGAGCACAAGAGATGTACCATCAACCATTGCCGTCGACCGCGAAGGCAACAAGAACTAGGACGAAACCATGACGAATCCAACGTTTTTCCTCCTGTCCCTACTCCTATCCAGCACCAATGCGTCCCACCTCGTCTCTGGCACCACGTCCCGACTTCCCATGTCCCTCTCGACGGTAATCAACGACCTAGAAGCCGAGGGCGCCTCCTACGTCACCACCGCGGCGTTTCTATCCAGCAAATCGGTGCGAGCGGCAAGATGTGACGAATTGCTGCGGAGTTTGTTCGGAGTGAAATTCAGCACGGCGGAGAGTGATCCCGGTGATTCGATCGAGTTTGGAAAGACGACGGCTTTTGGAAAAAAACTCAACATTGACGGCAACGAGGGAGACGAAAGTGGAGGGAGCGGCGTGGCCATCGCGTGCCCATGCAACAGGGCCACGGTGTCTGAAGTGTCCTCCACGGTTGTCGCATGCGGAGGAACGGTAGTCTACGTCGCCGATCCCGTTGATCTAAACCGCGGCGAGGGACTCTTCGACTCCTTCGCCCCCGCGATTGAACGATTGCTGGCATCGCGAGCCATGGCCGAAACCGAAGAGGGGCGACTGGCTATGCCTCACCTTAGAAATCGACCCAGCACGCTCATCGTGGTCTTTTCGGAGGCCATCACTGACAATGACGTGGCTGCGCAGAGGAAGCTCTTTGAGAAAGCTGCTTCCAAGATGCTCAATGCCATCATTCAATCAGGCAAGCGAGCCACCAAATTAGAGGATGTTTTTGATAGAATCGAATACCTCTCCTGCAACGAAAAAGACGTTGACATGCACCTCTGCCCCGCTGGTGGAAAGGTCAGCCATCCATCCTCCCCTTCCGCCCGCGATCCCTCAGAAGTCGCCGGGAGTGTCTCCGATGTCATAGCGGCGGGACTCGTCGAAAACCTTGGCCCGATGGTAGAAATGGCGGCGAAAGTACCAGTCAAGCAGGCGTGTCCTCGTTTGTCTTCCCCGGTAGATTTGGCGGCAGCTAGACTACTGGGGCCGGTGGCGAAAAAGGCTTTGGAAGATTGTATGGACACCGTTTGCACCAGCACAGGACGAGATGGAGCGACATTGGTGGCGGAATTTGGCGCCCTGGCCGATGCTGCGATTCATCGTGCACTCTCTTCGTATGATGCCGTTGCCTATGGCAAAGACAAGCAAGGACGCTTCAAAAATTCATTAGTGGCGAAACGAATACGTACTGACCTTCAGGAGAATCTATTCACTGAACTTAGCGACATTTATGAGAAACAAGTGTCCAGTCTTCAAACTTCAGCATTCGATTCCTTCAAAGCTAGACTCAACAAATTGCGCATCACTCCTAACCTCGCTTATGAAATGAACGAGGCGGCACAGACGTCGTTGAAGGAATTCACCTTTGCAGCGAAACGTCTGCGCGCGAGGGCGGCACTCCCTAGTCAATCTCGATGGACCTCATTGAACGATCAAATATCTGACGTTCGAACCAAATTGATGGATTATAATGCTGATCGCCTGAAGGCCGCTAAGGCTTCGGGACAATTCAAACCTGTTCCACGCAAGGGTGTTACTGTGGGATTTCATTGGTTGTTGCCCAAACCGTTTGGTAATGATTACAGGCAGGAGCCATGGATGACGCATACGGCAAACGATTTGGTGTATGTGCCGGAGGATGGAATTACCGATGTCAGTCGGGGGGCAATCAAGACGGGAGACTGGAAAAAGGGGGTTGTTCCGGCTGTTAGTGGCAGTGAAATGATGTATTTGAAGTAAATGATACGGAATTAACTACTTTGACACGTGAAAGGGCAGTGGTGCTCGACTGCGTTCATGTCGTATACATCGATCATGTAGAAACGGTCTTCAATAAATTTCTATAGCAGAGAGTATCATTCATGTTTGTTTACTTCAGCTATTACTTAAAAGACTACCAAAGATAAAAATATCTTTAACCACATCGAATTCCTATGCACCAAGTTTACCAGGTACGACTCCTGGATATTACCTTGCAGTGCTGGGAGGAGGAGGACGGAAACTGTTGAATGTAGGCGGTGCTCCTGGCGGGGGGACGAAAGTTGGTGGGGGATATGCTGGCGGAGGAGGAAGTGGTGCATCACTACGGCTGCCCCAACGAGATGGACGGCTGGGTGGTTCTGAAGGACGCGAACTCGATACTGATGCCTGCATTGATGACGAGATACTACCTGTAGGAGGACGAGGCGGCGGCCTTGCGTTTGGACCAGCTGGATTCTTTTTAAAGTCATTGATGAGCCTATCCATGCTGCTGTAGGTTTTGGGGCCCCAGACGAAACCATCCGGTGAAATTCCTATAGTGTGGTTCCTGGGTGTCTTGTTCGTGATGAATCGAAGTGATACATAACCAGGGTAGCACTCGCTCCAGCAAATGAAGTAGAGAAACCCCGCCGGCTGAGCTTTCTTCATCTCTGCCATTTTAGAATCGACTTCGTCTTCCAGCCTGTCCATAAACTTACGATGATGAAGGACCTCTTCTACTCTGTCATTCATAGGTGCAATAAAACGACCCAACAGCTCATCGATGCTTCCGTATACTTCTTTCTGTTGTCGCGAAGAAAATGAAAAGACCATGATCAGAAACAAACAAAAAACCTAAGATGTAACGATTGAGCAAAACGTAAAACATACTTTGATTATCAACCGATTGCCAATGCTAGCATCAGTATCCTTGTCTTCCTCGAGGACCTCAATTACTTTGACACAACCTGGCCTGACCATCCAATGGATTGCCAAAGAGTCAACAGATTTGTTACTTGGTCTGATGAGTGCTTCGCCTACCATAGCTTCGCCAGCTTCTCTTAGCTCCTTGTCTACTTCGTTATGGCTAGCGTTTCGGAAGGCAGGGTGCGCACATGCACGCCTTGTAACCTTGCCTGATCGGAGAGCTGCTTTTTCTAATGCATTAGGGTCTGCTCCAATTTTAGTCGTGACAGTTAATCTCAATGCTTGCAAACGAGCCTCACGTTCCTTGTCTTTCTCCTCGTCGATTTTCAATGCAGCAGACCTATCGAAACAAGCATCAAGCGGAGGGAGACTAGCTGGCCTACCCCATTCACTTGATTTTTTTTTGAAGTCTTCCATTTTCAATGTAAGATCAACGCACACATGGTCCATCTTGACTTCGGTAATGATTGCTGTGACAATGGTTCCTACAGAGACAATATCTTCGGCGGATTCGACGTGGTCGTCTGACAGATTTCTGAGAGGAATAAAGCCAGGAATTTCACCTTCAAGCTTGACTTGAGATCCGAAGTCTCCGTTTTTCACAACTTTGCCTGTTACTTCCTTCCCGGGGCAGAGAGTTACATCACTCTCACCCGTTAGTAGTTTGAAAAGCTTCTCACCACTAGGGGGCTCCATTGGTTTCCTGGGATCCTCGTAAGGCAACCGAAACTCCCATTTAACCATCGTTAAATGCGTGAGCCACTTTCCGTTTCCGTTGTTTTCAATCATCTCCGCAAAAGTTTCTAAATCAAGTTCTTCGACTTTATCACGCCATTGCTCTGATGGGACTGCTTCTCGTGGATCCCATAGACCCACAGTAAAGGTAGCACCATATTGTCTCTCCCACTCCATTTTAGTAGCATTGTACAATCGTTCCACCTCTTCCCTTGAATTTTGCATGACATCTCGAAGAGCAGTGATGTTATATTCCTCATTAGTATTGGAAGTTTCTCCTAACTCTAATGCATCGACAGCGATTTTGACAGCCCAATTTTGACGATGATATATATCAGGATGACAGCGCGTATCGTCAAGGGGATGAAGCATTTGATCTTGCAGTTGCTCGGTCTCCCTTACTCTGAGAAAAGCAACAGCGTTATTGTACACGATGGGACCCAAGAGACGTTTCGCCAAGAGAGATTTTCTGCTCGATAACACACCGCCTATGCGAGCGATACATTGTTTCAGATTGCTAGCTTTACGCGGACCTAACCCAGGAACAAAAGTTAGAAGGCCGTGCATGTGATCGTGTGTGCAGGCTGCATTAATATCTACCCCGACTTCTGCTGTAACGTTGCATAATACCCGTTCATACTGTCGTAAAAGAAGTGGTTTGGGGAGAAGACGTTGAAGAGGGTGGATGTTCATGAACAGCATCTCAGTGCCAAACACTCCAGCATCACTCGCAGAGCTCCAAGTGTATGCCAACTCGCAGAGAGGATCCTTCGCCCACCGCGCTGTAGCGATAGCAACTTTGAGATTGACAGCTGCGTCAGGAAATTCTTTCTTCCCGCGGACGCTCCTTCCAAACAGCTGTGCCACATTATCATCAATGATATCTATGCTACACTTCCAAACTTCGTCGTCTTCGTCGTCGAAATTAGGATGCATCATACGAAAAGTCTGCATTCGAGCTTCAAAATCCTCGTCATCTTCGTCTTGGCCTTGTATGAAACGGTTGTTCCAACGTTCTGTGGCCTGGACAATGACTTCGTTGAGCCTCCTTACGGTGAGCCTGGTTCCCACTCCACCCCCTGAACCAACAACGACTGCTGCTGGACGAGTTTGCATAAGAAAAGTGATGACCCGTTCGCGCATCTTCTCAGCCGTTATGCTCGTCCCTCCGGGGATTGCCAAGTGATCACTCAATTCCCCGACACTATTGACAGCGGCAAGGAAGGTCCCATCTCTAGAATCCGTAGACGTACATACTCCCACTATTGGAAGGTCTCCGGTAGGCACGATGAATCGATTCTCTCCAAGCATGTGTGACGGGCGATACGGACCTTCCATGGCCATGGCGTGAAGATTTCGGGCAGCAGCCTCGACACCGACCCGGATAGACGCGTCTCTAAGATCACGGCGTGTTTCCGCCTCGAACTGGGGCAAGAGGTAATTTACAAGAGCCATTCTCAATATTTTTCTACGCTCTTCGTTCCACAAGTCTGAGTCGCCATCGGATGGAAAATATACACGTTCGAGGGCCTCCATTAGCCTTCCAATATCCTGGCGATCACGACCCATTGAATCGACACTGTGTTTGTACCATGGTGAGTCAACATCTCTGATGTCGTCAAGGAATGGCAGGTGAACTTGCACAGTAATGTCCCCACTCCGCTCTGCTTTGAGCAGGTTGAGATATTGGATGCAACTATTCGTCTCCTTCTTCTTGAGTTCTTCGTCGAGTTCTTTCAGCTCCTCAGGATTGAGACGAGCTCTCTTCTTCTCCAATTCTGTTTCGTCCATTGGAAAATGATCTTTGACGGGTTTGTTACGTAACAGGTGAAGACCGTAGTATTCGTGAAAAGCATCAATGATTCCCATACCCTTGGCAGTGGGACGTGTGGTGATTACAACCTCTGCCCGATAAATATCACGGAGATGGCGACGGATACGCGGCTCGTGCGCCAGTTCCATTGCGGCTACATAACGGCACCCCCGAAGAGGATCGTCCATTTCAGGGTTGTCGTCCCAGGCAGCATCATCGCGTGCAGTTGAGAGCAATACGAGCTCACCGCTTCCGATGAGTTCAGATGCAAACTCTTGAGGACTCGACCCATCAATTTTGGGAGCTATCCACTGTTTCGGATCGCCAAATTCCTCTCCCTCGGCCCCCGTACTTTCTCCGGGTAGGGTTCGTTCATAGAGGAACCCAGTATTCGAGGTGAGAGTGTCTTCAAGTTTTATTCCTGCGCGAAAGGGTGGAAGGACAAATTTGTAGCATATGTTACGTAGACCTTCTGACACACAAGTTCGGTAATAATCCCAATCGAACCTCCTACTGCGTTTCTTTTTGTCCTTATCTTTGGATAGTAAACCTCCACGAGCAGAGGATTTATCCTTGATGGCATCATTTCCCTCTTTAATAAGATTGAGATACCCTTTCATGTCCATGACGTGGCGATATTCGAGAATCGTCAAGATATATTCAGAATAATCTCCATAATGCCAAAGCTTTTCCCTACACATTTTCTTTTCGTAGGTAGCTAAAACATTGGAATCTTCATGTCCAGTGGATGACGATGATGATGCCGAAGCAGCAGCGTCCGCCAAGGCAGTAGCTTCAGCGTCATGATACGCTGCATCGAGACGTGCAACCTTCTCTGCTTGAGATTCGAGTAGAATCGACAGAGTGTTGAGATGTGATTGGAGCGAGGACTTTTGTTTTTCTCTTGCTTCTTTGGTCTAAAGTGATGATATGAACGTTGAGGACTTAAAAGTCAGTACACGAAAATGAGTGGCACAAACAAAACTCACGGCGTCGTCATCTTCATCGTCATCCCCAAAAAGCTCGTCGTCATCATCGTCATCTTTATCATCTTTCATATCCCTATCCGTACTCTTTTTCTCCAACCCCAATAATTCCATCTTAACCCGTTGTTCATCCTTCACGGTTTCATCCAACTGTTCCTGTGCGGCTTTCAATTCCTCTCTCAACCTAGACACTTCGTCATTACCATTTTTGGGGGTCGCGTCCTCCCCGCGTGCTTTTTGATCAGCATACATTTCATTGAGAAAGCCTTCAATCTTTGATCGCGCCTCTGTCATTCGCTCCCATTCTGCATCTTCGTCCATGATACGATAGAGATTTTCTCTTACTGCGGGAGAGGTGACATAGTCCTTGCGATAGCGTTTGATAAAGTCTGGTTCCAATTTTTCCCCTCTCATATATCGAAGCGCATTGACTATAGATTCCACAATGGCTGTTTCCTTCTTGAGTATTTCGGCATCGTCCATGATGGCGGTGGCGTCCTCTCCAGGCTGCTGCAATGCGTTGTTGGCGGAAATGGCATAAATCTCCGATTGTATCTCAGGTATTTTCCCGACTATCCATTGAGCTTCCTCCCTTTCATCGAGAGTAAGCTCGTCTCCCACAGAAAGCGGCGCTGGCCTCGATTTGGACGAGGCAGCCTTGCTCTCCAACCAATCATAATACCTCTCTGGCGAGTCAACCATTCGAATGTTATCATCCCTTTCCGTACAAAAGTTCTCCACTAGCTGCACGGGCTCAAATGCTTTCCTCAACTTGGCCTTTCGCTTCGCATCAATCTTATTCCGGCGTTCCCTCCGTCTCTCTTCCCTAGCAATCCGCTTCTTTTCTCTCTTGAGCCTCAATACCTCCGCACGCTGCTTGTCCCCCACATTGTCTAATTCGTCGCCAAACAAATCATCATCATCCTGATCATCATCCTCTTCCGATTCGGAATCGTCTTCAATCTCCTCATCAGAATCGACGCCAAGTGCCACCCCTACTCCCCTCTCGCGAAACTTTTTGCGTTTCCCTCCATAATCTTCATAATCGTCATCCAGCATCGCATCATCTTCGTCCTTTTGAGTTCCGTCCATAAAATCTAAATAATCTGTGCCAAAAATATCCGATGCCTCGTTGAGCTGGGCTTCTGAAACACCCCCCTCCAAGATGGCATCGTCATCTCCATAGGCTTCTCCTCTTCCCCGCATCGAGGAATGAATCTCATCCTGGTCACCAATGTCGTCCTCAATAAAGTCATCCAGTCCATCTTCGTCGTAGCGCTCCGCCCGCTGTTGCTTCTGCACCTGTTTCTTCTTGGTCTTCTTCTTCTTAGCCTCGTCCTCGTCACTGGAATCACCCGTGAACAGCCCCCTCTGCAACTCCCCTGCATCCTTGGCCTTGACGAAGGCTTTCTTTTTCTCTTCTTCTAGCCGTGCCAATTTCTCTGCCTCCAACTTTTTAGAGGGGATGCCCCTGGCTTCATTGATGAGATCTAAATCATCGTCATCTAGAACATCTACATCCCGCAAACGCTTCAGCTTCTTTTTCCGAGTGGCGGCATTTTCCTCCTCGTCGTCGTCTTCGTCGTCTGAATCTTCGAGACCGTCATTCTCCCCTCTCGTCCTAGGCCTCATGTCCTCCTCGTCGTCTTCATCCACCACGAAGCCGTCACGCTCGTAATCGTTGTCGTCCTCTCCCTCCTCTTCCTCCTCATCGTCTTCCTCAGAGCCAGAGAGGACAGCGGCGTCATCGATGAATCCAGGCTTGCGATCCGCGGCGGAAGTTTTGGCTTTCTTTTTTTTGATTTGCTTTTTGGGGCGATGTTTGGTCTTTTTGCGTTTTTTCGTGGTCCGGTCGTCGGCGATGAGTCCTTCCTCGTCCGAGTCGGAGGAGCCAAAGTCTTCGGAAGAGGACATTTGGGTTGCTCTTGACGCTCGGGGTTGTTGGGATTCTGGTGGTGGCGGTGTTGTGAGCGATGGTTTGTGGATATACTGTGGGCTGAAGTGCTGTCAAGACGAGTCACAAATATGGCACCATGACCGACCTGACAATCCTCGAGATCTACGCAATCACCCCGTTGATGGATGGATTAGAGAATTCCGGGAAAGTTGGCGTTAATAGCCTTTGCATTAAGGCCTTTGGTATGGCACCACATAATAGGTAGGTGTGGTATACCTGTGGAACGAAATCACAAGTATTGTACCGTGCTGTATAGGGAAAATTGTCAAATAATAGAAATCTTACCATACCAACTGTGTACAACAACATACTTTCAAAATAATCAAGTATGTCAAGCAAAACACTTCAAAGAAATAAACATGAACATTAATTTAATTTCAGGCGAGTAATCATTATATTCCACCTGAAACAAAGGCTCCCCATGTTGAAGGGCAAGCTGAGTAATGGTGGCAATGGCAGAAAAAACTCTGCCATGCATGCTAAGATCATGACTAATTACATCACTCAAAATCTTCAACTGCTTAAACCTCCTATTGAATGTCTCCTGCCTCCTCTTAACAATGCCCATCATTCTTTGCCTCTCTTCTGGAACATCAATTGATAGAGGGCATTTCACCTTCAACATGGCCTCTTCCTCATGAGCATCGTCCGACTCAACCCATTCAAAAACCTCAAGCCAACTCATCTAACAGGAGCAGAAGATCTCAAGATCATTCCACTTCCCAGAAAAAAAGGCCCATTGATCCAACAAATGTCATGGTCTTAATATTCAATGCCAGCTCATACTGCAATTCAGACGAGTTTTTTTGTAAGAACCCGCGCCCACAAAAAAAAACCTTAAAATCCATGCCATCCAAGCTCAGCATGCAATCATTGTATGCATCACCATTGAACCTGTTCTCAAGTATAGTCTAAAATAAACGTTATTGTCAGATATCATTCAACAGCAATGGGAACAATGTTAACACTTTGAACTTACTCCGTGCGGCTCCAGATCAGACAGTGCAAAAACAAATGGTTGGACATACTTGCACAATGTCTTTGGGTCGACTTTGTGGCCAGGTTTCCCGACAGTAGCAGTGGCTGGTGATTTGATGGGATAACACTTTAGCCAGTAGAGTTTCCACAACAAGTGGAAACCTCTTCCTCAACAGGGAGTAAGTCGAAAGAGTTCATCATCTGCTTGAGGTTGACTACAAGATGAGCACCGCATCCAAAAAATCTGAAAAAAGACAAGGTTGAACATCTTGGAGTGAACCATCATGCCCACATGTTTCTGGATGAGTCTGGCAATGTTGTAGACACTTGCCACATTGAGGTTGGTACTGTTCTTTTGCTTGGATCAAGATTTGCAGGCAGGTTGATGACCAGTATTATTGCTGAGGAGATGAAAACTGGGGAGGGTACATCTACATGTGGTCGGTGCTTTGAAGGCCAAGGGGCAATAATCAATGAACCAGTTATTGTTGCCATTGGGATGGACATTAGGAAAAATATTATTGTTGCAAGCCGAGGAGGTCTGCAACTAGGTATTGTAGTTGGTGAAGGAGCGAGGGTGGCGAGTAGTGCGTGTCTTGGCATATCTTCTTTTTTGACGCTGATTGGTATTGTACCATACATGCATGGACATATATCACTACATATCAATGGCCACCAAAAGTAAATTGTCAAAGATTAGTACATTCAGATACCAATCTTTGAAAGTGTACTGAGTTATAAAAATGTTCCATGTCAATGGCGCAAGATCTGTAAATTATATATTAGGAATTCATCCAGTTTCTACAAAAAATAATTGGTACATTTTGAAAGATCAGTAAATTTAGGTACCAATCTTTCAAATGTTTGGAATAACATGAAATATACTTTAGGATTAATCAGTTCATTTTGCAAGATTGTTACATTTTGGTACCAACCAGAGCAAGAGGCTCAATAGTCAGAGCAAAGGGGCAATCCAATGTTGGTCCAGAGACTTCGAGCAGATGACAAAATCTGAGCTCTCCTCTACAAATTTCAAAACCTCTCAATCTGACCTTTTTCTCCTGATATAAAATTCACAATTTTGTAGACCCCTGATTGCTCCTCACGTTAACCTTCTAGTAACAGTGATTCACTGAAAGTAAAGGCTTCCCGCTCCTCCTGACTAAGTGTTAAAGCAGATACATATAGTATGTACACAATGGGGTTGGCTGTGGGTACATTAAGTAGGTTCTGCCCCGCGCCCAACCCCTTCACGCTTGAGGCATTTACTGATGTTCCACCACTAAGATATCCAATATCATTCGCGCATTAAATCACCTTGATTAAGTGATATACACCATAGAAACCATCACCTGCACCTTCTTGTGCACATAATTAAACAACCATGACATCGAGAGCCATCAACCCTCAATTCTCTCATGTCTCGAGCTGTCGATGGGGCGGTTATTCCGCAAGAGGTATGTGACGGAAGTCAAGGTGTTTTAGCATTCTTCTTGCTATGTTGAATGTGAATTGGTCGACTTGCTTTCTGATGTATCTGCGGAACGTGTTGCTCAACCAGCGACCAATGAGCATGATGGAGTAGATGGGGATTTCATCAAGATACATTGCCATTGCTACACCGGATCTGATAGAATGTGTTCCGAAATCCCCTTTCTTCACTCCCAGCTTGTCCCAGCCGATAGATTCAGCTGATGCATTAATTGCATCTATTATTTCTTTGCTTAAGATGTGTTCGATTCAATTGTTTCTCCAGACGGCAGATACAGGAGTGTTGTCATCTGTGCCTGGGTAACTTCTGATTTGTTTGACTACAGTTGCCCACAGTCTGACGGGACAAAGGATGGGGTGTCCTGTATTCCATTGGGTGACTGTGTCGTCTCTTTCGTCTTTCTTCTGCTTTTCAAATGTTATTGATAGATTGTCGCAATACTCGAGTTCGGGGTCGTCATGGTGGATGATAATCCCGTTTCTTCTGAACTTGAGATTTTGCAGCTGCAATATGTCTGTTCTTCTTTTCTCTGCTTGTGGTACTTTGAGGTATTCACATGATCGCATGCAATAAAATAGAGCTCTGGATGAGAGCTTGACTTGTGCTTGTTGACTTTCTGTTGCTTGCAGTTTCGAAAGTTCTGCTAACACTGTTGCTGGCAATGCCTTCTGCTGTTTCTCCACAGGATCTTTGTTTCTAAAAGATCTGTATAACCTTGATAGAAGTCGGCCAAGCTTGCCGTCATGGTCCTTTGTTGGGTTTGATCTTTCATGGTCCCTGAAGGCTGATGCCACATATGAAATGGTATTTCGGATTGTGCCCTCAGCCAGTGGACCATCAAGTCACTTCAAAAATCTCCCTTCACGCAGAGCCATGGCAAAGGCTCCCATGATCTTGATTCTGTTTGGTTTGGAGAGGTTGTCAAGGAAGATGTTGTCGGTGATTCCGACGGATTGGGCGTACTGCTCCCATCTCCTCCACGCCCAATCTTGGTCCTCGAGCGTCTTTCTCGTAACTGCTCCTTGACAGGCATCTTCAGCAGCAATGCCATCAGCCAGGAGACAAATTCGCTGGGCAATGATACTATTTGAAAATGTTCCGGAAGCTGTTTAGGGACAAAAGAGCGGAGAATGTGAGTGAGTTCTTCGTCTGTTCTGTTGTCGTCCCTCGAAAGTGCATCTGACACATCATTTTCTTTTCCACGGAACCACTGGCTGTATTGGCATAGATCGTTGTTGAGAAGCAGCTTGGCAAAATGCTGGCAGACTTCTTCTCGGACTTGAGCTTCAATTGGGTCTATACAACAATCAGTCTCTTGGAGAGGGTCGACATCGAAATTTGACTTTTGGCACCAGCCTGCAGATGTTGAGCTGTCCGTCATGCTTAAAACACAATCTTCTGGTTTTGTTCTGCCTGCCAAAATATCAATCCACACTGTGATGATATATGCAATGTGCTCGAGCAGATTGTTTGAGGCCCGATACAGCAATTCATTTGGCAAATAATATCGCCAGGTGAAACCAAGGTGGTTGTAACCTCCCAAGCCGTGCGGGCAGGAGTCTGATCGGTATACGATAGTTGGCAGTCTGAATGTGCAAAGGTTCAAGCTGATCCGTTTGTTGGCTTTTTTGAGGAATTTGACGAGCATTTGACAATCAGCCTGCCATCGTTCTGGGATTGAGATGGATCTTCTTTTCTTTGCTTGGCGGTTTAGGCACCGCTCAAGAAATGATTGATCCCAGGTAAGATTAAAGAAACATGTCCCATTCTTCCAATGAAAGTCTCTAACTCTTTTGCTCTCGTTGCCTTTAATTCCAGCATCATCGAGATGGAGGCCATCCAAGTGATGAATTTGTTGTCAGGTAAGGATATAGTGAGAAGTCTATAATGGAAATAACATCCTGACAGTAGCTTTCTTTCTTCTGCCGCTGCTTTGGCTTCAAATTTGTTTTTGGTGGGCATGTCATGACCAGGGATAGGCTCTAATTTCATGAGAGGCCATGCGATAGTTTGGAGGGCTAGGAGGATAACTCTTTCAGCCTTCGTGACATTATTTGATCCAGGTAAGTCGACTATAACTGCGGTCGTGTCGTCAATACATACATCTGCATATCCTTCTGCTTCAATTGGAACATCAACTGCTAACTCTCTTGCTTCTCCAAATTCAATCTCATCCAGGAGAGGTCTTCTTGCAGGGAGCTTAAGAGCCGATGGGCTGTAAAGTTCATCAGGATCCCAATCTGGGTCTGACAGCAGAGCATTTGCAAGATTGCAGATGCTTTCTGACAGAGAGCCCCATTCCGGCGGGCATGGGCAACCACCAAAAGTAAGTCTCCATGCCATGAGCACTATTTCTTCTTCCGGCAATTGTGTGCCAGATCTCAACGCTGTCTTCCAATTCAGGTGCATTCTTTGGAAGTCTGACTTGTAGTCAATTTTGCTACAGAATATTTTCAGGCCTGGGTATTTCATCCAAAGGACAACTGTCTTATTGATTATTCTCTTGAAGGCTTGGCCAAATATACAAGGTAAGTTTGTCTCATCTTTCACTCTGCTATTCACTGATGTTTCTGACTTCCATTTCCAACTTTGATCATGGGTGAGCCGGTCTTTCTCGACAACATTGCCATATTTGTTGATAGAATGTTGAGGCACTACATTCAACGGGGCCATGCACACATGCGGGATGTTGATGATTTTGTCCAAAGAGAGCGGAAGGGCATAACCGTAGGTAACGTTGTTGGTGATAAGTTGCTTGAGCTGTTCTGGTTTATTTGTGGCTTCTTTGTGATTGCCAAATATCAATGCCTCTTGCAGATCTGACACCCTCTTTTCTTCTTCTAACTCTTCTAATTGCCAATCGGAACCATTTTCTAGAATAGATTTCATTCGTTTCCAGAAAGGAAGGAACTTAAAGAGGGGCTCGAGTGTTGCTGTGTCTTTGAACTCGGAGCCATATCCCAGTGATGATGATGAATTTGCCTTGAGTGCATTTTCTAAGTCGAAATTGTATTTTCTTTAACACTAAGTAGTTCTTCATCGCAGTCTCACTGGTGAGCTCAAAAGTGAACTCTGATTCTGTTCTGTCTGAACATTTCCATTCTAACACTCTTTTGACCATCCCTAATAGATCCTTTGGCCAGAAGCAATCTGCATTCACTGGCTCCATGTCTTAATTGAAGGGGGTAAAGGATTGTTAGCATATCTTGCTAGCTAATCCATTTGGCCTAACTGGCAATGAAATTGTGTGAGCCTATCTGGCAATCACACACTGCAATTCGAGTTACTGTCTGTAAATCTTGCTTTCTTGCATCTGGTCTGACAACTTTCTTGCGTCTGGTCTGACAACTTTCTTGCGTCTGATCTGACAATTTGTCCCAATGCTTTGGGTGGCAAACATACCTCACAATTACATATCTCACTCAACAATCAACTTCTTTGGGCGACACACTCTTGAATGACGATGACCAAGCATTCAACAAAAATATTACCCCTAACCAATAACTCTCTTGCGTGATTCGATCCGACATTTTTTTTGAATGCATTGCTGATGAGTTCCTGGTTTGTGGGAAATTGCCCTTCAAGTGATATGTGACAATCAACCGCCATGGAGGAGAGCTTCTGCTCTTTTCTTTTGGGGTTGTTGCTCTCAGCACCCTGTTTACTATTTCTGAACAATCTGCACCTTGCTGTTTTGTTTTGTTTTCTTGGAAAGAGACTTTCTTCTTCTTTGGTTGCTGGAGTTGATAGGGGTCTGGAGGTTTTTGAGGAGGTGGTGGCCGAGCATTGCTAGATCCCGGCCCGAACCTTCAGTTATGTGTGGGAGGGGCAGTCTGTTGGCAGTTCACCATCCAGGCGCTGAAGGCTGACTTTTGTCCTGACGATAGGGCAGTGTGAGGTACGTGGCTTGTTATGTATTGACAATCATTGAAGCACATTCCTTTAATGTTTCACTTGTGCACATCTTGCAATTGTCCTTGAATAGAGGATGTGTTTGTGCTTTGTCTTGACCTGTGAAAATCTTATAGTCCTTGCCTTCGTTGAGCTTGAATTCTTCAAATTGATTTTCATTCTTGAATCTTCTGTCGCCGTCCTCACCATCACCTTTCTTTCTCTTGCCTTTGACATTCTATCCTCCACCTCCGCCTCCTTTTCTGCCTCCATTTTGCAAGGGTTCATTGGCAGTCTCATTATTGACGGTCTTGAATTGGGCTGGGAGGGCAATGTTTAAGCTCTGCTTCGATTGATCGAATAAGTTGGCTCAAATCTAGGTAAGAGTTGTCAATGTCTTCTCTGTCCTTGCACATCATGCAGTCTAGCCACCATTGTTGGCATTGAATGTCGATGCTATACAGGATCTTGGTGCATATGTCCTTGTCGTTGATATTCATTTGCTTGATTTGTACTTTGCATCATTTTAGTTTGCTGACAAATGCTTTCCAGAGCACGGTGATTTTGCTGTCTTTACCTATGTGGAGGGAGAGGACGTTGCCTATGATCTCTGCACTGTCGATCATCTTGTGATAGTTGTTTGGAGCTAGAACTGATTGCTTCATCGATGATTGAATTTGTTCTAGTGTCATTGGCTTGCCATTTTGGTTCATGAGATGGATGACTGTGAAATGATTGCTTTGATTTCGCTGGAGAGGAGATGCTGATTGGAAACTGAAAACACTTAAACGACCTACTTTGCCTGGTGTTGCGGTGATGATATTGCCATGGTAGATTGTGCTCAGTGATCCTTTGCTCATTATCACTCCTTCTGATCCTAGTTTGCTCAATTCGTAAGTCATCTCTTTGCCTGCTGCTCCTACTGATTCTGCATTGAAAACTCTTTGAAACTCTTTGTTAGGTCATCTGTTGGTCGGACGCCATCGACTGAAGCGGCATTCTTCAACATTTGGATCATTGATTCGTGAAGCCATTTCTTTGTTCTATCTTTCTTGTTCTTGTCATTTTTTTGCTCTTTCTTACTCTACAGCTCTGAGGGCATTGGTCTTCTCGTTAGTTTCATTCATGTTCGCGATAGCTGCAGAGAGTTGGTTGAGAGTACTGTCGGAGGCATTCGATTGGAAGGTTGGAGCACCTTGTGGAATTGCAGGTAAGATGCATTCTGTGTGCCTCTGCAATGCAAAAGCTCATAGCTCATTGTCGTCATTGTCTTCGATGAGGATTCCTTCGTGCATTTTACACTGATGGGCACCCCTGAGCATCAAGAAAATGAAGTTGTTGTGATGAGCTGCACTGTTAACTAACTCGTTCTTGTTTTCATAGAATTCATCTCCAGTTTTCTTTATGGCTAGAAGCAATTCAAGAGGGTCTTTCAATTTGCTTTGGAGAATAGTTTTGGTTTGGAAAGGCGCAAGAATCACGATCGGGTTGCATTCGAACTTGTTGTTTTTAATACCTTTGAGTTTGGTGAGATCATCCAATGTTTAACACTTCTCGAATTCAACTAGTTTTGGCGTATCAAAACTGAGTTTCTTCATCAATGACTCAATATCCGTCTACAAAGGTGTTGCCAAGTTCGCAATGCCATGGAGACAGACAATTTTGTTCTCAGGACGAGCAAAAGTTCCTCCTATGTTAGCAACGCTATGGACAATTGCCATACCTCCTTGTCCATTTGCCACTAAAAAGGCTCCTTCTTTATCCAGAGTTAGGAAACAGATCCTATCCTTTTCATCAGTAATGACAGGGTCAGAAGCTTGGCGGTAGAGACTCAAGTTCTTGTTTCCAGTTTTGGATAGTTCAGAAAAGGGTACCAGATGGTCGCGGAAAGAGTTGGAAAGGAACATCTTATCGTTTTACAGCTACTTAGTCGGAGCAAAGGGGCAATCCAAAGTTGGTCCAGAGACTTCAAGCAGATGAAAAAATCTGAGCTCTCCTCTACAAATTTCAAAAACCTCTCAATCTTAAAATTAAAATTTTGAACTTTTCTCCTCATATAAAATTCACAATTTTGTAGACCCCTGATTGCTCCTCACATTAGCCTTCTAGTGAAGGTTTCCCGA
>JALLPD010000327.1:0-17312 GCA_036940065.1 Cyclotella cf. meneghiniana
ACCTCAAACCGTTGATAGCATGTAATTTGGAATGAAATCGGATACACTGTATGCTTATTACGTGCAAAACTGCCATGGACTATCGCTTGTCGCATAATCAGGAGACGCTTAGCATGTTTTTTTTTAGTGCAATATTGTAATAATGAAGAAATATAACAAAGAAATGGTTGGTAAATGAATACTTTTCTATGCCTATGCCTCTACAGACAAATAAGGTCAAATGTCATCATCTTCTGTCAAAAAATCCATGTCGTCATCTATGTTATCAAATCCATATGGTTTTGATGAAAAAATTGGTTTGGCTGTTGTAGTGGAGAGAGGAAAGGTTGCAGCAGCGGAATGACCCTTTGATTCCTCCGTATTTTGGAGCTCTACCATGCCTACAGCTTTCAGACAAGGCCCTACCATTTGTTTCGAAACGTCAAGAAATGGATTGTTCATTGTGTAGAACAATTTATCATCATCGATATCAAGCGAGTCATCAAAAGAGTCACCAGTTAGAGGGAATTCGATAGCTCCTGACCTAGAAGGCTTTTCGGCAGAATTCTTCGCGATGGTAGAATCAATGCCTTTTGAGTTTGGGCTTTGAGGAGATTGATTGCTCTGTTTACCTGTAAATAAAACACATTTGTTTGGTTCGAGGCATGGTTTTTCGTGAGTGGAATGAAGGGGAGGATTCCAGTTGTTATTTTCAAAAAAGTTGACAGTTGGAGAGCGTTCATGTGTCATCGCACCACAAGGATCGTGTCTCGTTGAGTTTTCGCAAAAAGTCGCTTGTTCAACAGTGTGCTGAGGAGTGTCCTGCGAAATTGAAGATTGTCGTGTCGTTTGCTTGGGCGTGGTTGAAACGATCGGAGCAAAACCTTTCACAGTTGATCTCTTGCCTGCAGTGTTTTCAACTTGCCGCTTCGTTATGGATGTGCTAGCAGAAGAAACTTGTTCAACATAGTCTTTATGAGCAGAGTTGCATCCCATAAAGGTTCGCGGTTTTGCGACCTGGTGATTGCATTCTGCAGTTTGAGATGGAGGAGAATCAACGTGCACCGTAAGTGAAGGAACGGCCAACAAATCCAGATTCACCTCTTCTGGATTGAACGCGTCGACGTAAGAGCTGACACTACCGCCGTATTGTGTGTTCGTATTTTCCGCACGAGAACGAATGACACCATTTGAGACATGGGTCTTGCCTTGGGGAAGGATTGCACTATGCTGTCTTCCGTCAAACGTCTGTTGACCAGTGGGATGGAAATTTCTGTTCAAATCATCATAACTGGGCACTGGAGATTCAACTTTTCTCGAGCCAGAACTCTCTGCCGTACCACATCTATTTGCACAGTCCTCGTTTCCTTCTTTCGATAATATTAGGTTCCGATCATTGGGTTCTGCGGCATCCAAGGTCGATTTTGCATTGGACCTCGGAGAATCATCCTTTGTCAAATCAAAACACTCCGCAATGCCACCGTTCTCAATCATTTTTGAACCATCCATCATGCTGTCTTCTCCCAACTCCATCCCCTCCACCAACCCAACATTGCACCTTTCTTCCATAAGCTTTACAAATTCCTCATTTGTAAAATGCATACCTGCCTCCTCCGGTGTCCAAGCATACACCAACGACGATTCACCCACCAATATCATTCGATCTATAGCATGCCCTCCTCGTGCTGCGTCGGTCGATGGCGATATATCCAGAGGCCCGTCGGAAGCCTCATCCAGATGAAACTCCTCTTGATTCTCGTCTTCACTGGAGGAAGCGAACAGCGCCAACTTGGCCCCCTCGATCATCCAAACCACACCGGGCCTAATCCAATTCGGATAACGCTTCACCAAAGTGTCTTCCAACCAACAAACCGCCACTTCCTTCCCCCCGCTGGAATTGTCCGCGCAGGCGTACGTCTCGTCCACGAGTACGGCCGTCCAATCGTAATGGGCATGGCAGGAAACGCTCGATACGTATCCGCACAATAGGGGAATGCGAAGATCGTCGGCGTGCAATTCGGGGGCGAGATGATGCACGTCGTATTTCCCCGATTGAATTTCGTGTATCAGCGCTTGATGTTGTGGTACGATGGATCGGAGGAGGCGTTTGTAGGAACGAATGTTTGCCTCGTTGTGGATATTGTCTTCTTTGTTGTTGGTGTGTCTGTGATTTCCGGCGTGGTCAGTTGCGCTGGGATAACGAGCTTGGAGATGGTTGGCGAAGGCGTGGAAAGAAGGGACGATTCTCTCCATGGAGAAAGACATGTAGTTCCATGCATTGCAATCATGTAGATCGGAGGAATAATCATGAAATAACAATTGATTCCGAGTTTTTGTTGGGAAGGATGAATTTGTGGAGGAAAACGATTGTATGGATTCGTAGAGTGCTTCTTCGGGTTGCGATTCGTGTTTGATGTCATTGGTATTGTGGACGTTTTCATCGGTTCTTTGTCGGGGGCTTTTGTTTTTTTGTTCCGCATTTTTTCTATGCTTCTTTTGATTGTGCATTCGAAACCAAACTCCAGCGGGACCCGGTAGATCGTGCCTCATCCGTCGTTTGACGGCTCGTTTTGTCGGATGCGGCGTTTGTGGCGGTTGGGTGAAATCGTTGACATTGTCGTGGTTGAGAGGAATTTGTGAATTGAAATTACTGTTGAATGAGTGTAAATTGTCGTGTGAAATTTGTGGACTGAACTGAGAATCTGGATGATTTCTAGATGAATTGTGCGGAGGCCGTCGCTGTGTATGCTCAATCTCAACGGAGCAATCGTTGGTACCGTTGGTGTTGTAGTTGTTGCATGCATAGAACTGACTCTGGTGTGAACTGGAATCGTCGTGCTGTCCAAAATGCGTATCGATGCCATCGTTCGAAGAATATTGGTAATTTCCTCTCTGCGATTGGTTCGTCATAGCTCGATCACTTCGCTGCCAACCTCTCTGGTCCATTTCGTGATTACCAGTCGATTGTGACAAGACGACAGAATGGACCATGTCCTGGCCTTGGTGGCCGATTGGTTCGTGTGGCCGTCTGTCATCGCGATGTAGTGCGTTGTCGTGCTGTGTCGTAGTCCAGTTGGGAGGCTCTCTTGAATGGAATGTCATTCTTTTAAGAGGGCGGGGTCACCATCGCAGAAGTCCAAGGCAGCCTCCGACCTTCGAGATCTCACGCCTTGGTGCTTGCTGTTCTTTGCAGTTGCCAATCGAAGCAGCGTCGAAGGCAAATCTGGCGCGAAATTGTAGAAATTGTGCCACGGAATCAAATAGCTACGGTACCCCGTTTACGGACAGTTTCACGCGAGATGAAGATTGTTTTGTTCTATTTTGATGTGACGTGTGACCCCGTGTGACTCATCAGAGGACCCGTCGACAATACGACGCGTGACAACCTCCTGTGAATTGATAAAATAATAATACGCAGGTATTGTATGGTAGAAACAATAACGGTAGGTATGGTACAATATCGTACCGTATATTGTCTCGTTGATTATCACGTAAACCAACCGGATAGACACAGGAGACACCATCGAGACAACCACTTGCAGAAAAAATACCACATAACTCGACAGCAACCTCAACACAAAAATTAGTGCGACTGATTCCTCTCACCCTCTCGTTAACACCCATCAGAGCCGACAGACCTCGCCTTCCTCTCCGCAAAATCATTTCCAAATCTCTAGTGGAAAGGTAAATCATTGTCGGCGGGCAGTCGTCAGTCGTTCGAGGTCGTTGGCGCCTCAAAGAATGCGGGATTCATCACGACGTTCCCTACATGCCTTTTGTGTTGGCTGAGACTGGTTGATGCTGTCGTTTCTTTCCGCGGAATTCACTCTGGTAGCACTTTGTTCTGAACTTTCGTCCAATACCGTCGTTGCCTGGTTGTAGACTTCATGTTGTGTTGCACAAGAGCGAATAGATTGGTTGCGTCTGCATTCATCTTGCTGTAAAGCTCCGAGAATGTTTGATGAGGATCCATCGTTTGTCGATAGGAAATTGATTTTGAGTGGTCTTAGGGCTGTGATTTTCATTGGACGATTTAAAATTCATCGACTGATTCGTTTCAGGGCAGTGCATGCATGTTTTGTCATCGGACTTCACATTCTACATCTCTTGACTCATCGAACATTCACTTTTTCAAATAGTGCCACTCACGTTAAAAAAAAACATGACATCCCGTTCGTTGACTCTTCAATTCACCGTATGCTGTGCCACAGCCATCTCTATCCACGCAGCAGCATTTATTATCTCGGCTCCATCGCCACCAACATACAAGCACGACACCATTTATCATTCCACATTATTATCTTCAAAGATAAACAGTGAATTCGACAACCTGCAAGACGTCTTTGACCTACAAATCATTCCACCAGATGATGCTTCTTTCTCCCGCCAAAACATCCACGGTTTGTCAAACAGCTCTCCCATCACACCATTCTTGGACATTGAGAGCGACTACGATGATATATCCAACGCTTCGCCCTTTCTATCCGGGGCACTCGACCAAGACGAGGATCGGATACTCACAGAAAGAGAAGATCGTCTCTTCCTCATCAACAACACACAAAAAGTCGAAAGCTGCATACTCATTGGCGTGCAAGACCTATCCCAGATACGGCGCAACAAAAAGGCGGCTCGCAACGGCGAAAAGTTTGACACGGATGATTTCAACCTTGACTTCTCTCTCGAAGAGAGTATGACTGAAATGAGAGAACTTATCAAAACCGCCGGACTTCAACTCCGCGGAGAGATTACACAAAGGCTTCAGGAGATTAACCCCAAAACATACATTGGGACAGGAAAAGTTGTCGAGGCCCAACATCTCTTGGGTGAAATCAATGAAAAGTTCGAAAAAGAGGGGGCATCTCCATGCTGCACCGTGGTATTCGACGCCGAACTCACGCCGGGACAGCAAAAGGCCCTCGAAAACGCTTTCAATAAAAAAGTGATCGAAAACGACTTTCTCGGATCCGATACCGTGGTCAAAGTAGTCGATCGCACCGCCTTGATATTGGATATTTTTGCACAGCACGCCAAAACTCGCGAGGGGAAACTACAAGTCGATCTCGCATTGCACGAATATCGCAAACCCCGTCTCACCAGGATGTGGACACATTTAGAAAGACAAAGCGGATCGGGTGGTGTCGGCTTGAGAGGACCGGGGGAAACACAACTCGAAGTTGATAAACGTATATTGCGCGATCGCATACTTGTTTTGAAAGAAAAAATCGACGGAGTCCAAAAACAGAGGGATTTGCATCGTCGTTCTCGAAAGAAGGGGGGATTGCCTGTCTTGGCATTGGTGGGGTATACGAATGCGGGGAAGAGCACTTTGTTGAATTGTTTAACGAAGGCGGGGATATTGGCCGAGGATATCCTGTTTGCGACATTGGATCCGACAACACGAAGAGTGAAGTTGCCGGGGTATAAGACTCATCCAGAAGTACTGTTGACAGACACGGTCGGATTCATACAAAAATTGCCCACGCAGCTCGTTGCTGCATTTAGAGCCACTCTAGAGGAGGTGAGTCTTTGCGCAATTTTTTTTCGTTTTTATGGCAACAAGATGGATTGCATATCTTATTTTTCCCAACTTTTGGTTACACGAAGGTGCGGGAGGCAGATGTTCTGGTCCACATCGTTGATGTATCAAACCCTACTTGGAGAAAACAAGAAGTATCTGTCAATAAAGTCTTACAGGAGATTGAAGCAGGCGACAAGCCAATCGTACGTGTATTCAATAAGCTTGATCTCTTGAACAAAGAAGATGCCGAAACGATCAAGTGTGAGGCAGCACTATCGGAGGGATTCTCTGTGGGGGTCAGTAGTTTGACGGGAGATGGTTTGGGAGACTTTGTGGCAGTAGTTGAGAATGCATTGAGTGGCCTCTTGGTACCCGTGGAATTGGAATTGCCGTATAGTTGCGGTCAGGAGGTAAGTTGAAAATAACAGCTTCGACATCACTGCTGCCGTAATTTCATTCATTTACCGCTCTATCATTTTCGTTTGCTGTAGATCAATTTAATCCACGAGGTCGGGAGCATTGAAACCATAGACTACCGTGAACAGGGTACATATGTTCTGGGAAAGGTTCCTCGAGCTCTCGCCATGAAACTCGATCAATACAGCATTGCAAATTTAAATAACCGACGACAACCTTCAAATCTACAAGATGACATCGATTGGGCAGCGCTTGGAAAAGGCAGACATGAAAAGGAGAAATGAACCAATTGCCTAATGTGATGAGTAAACTATTGTAGGTTTTTGCCTTGTTTAAGTTGTATGAATCGCCACCTACTAAGGTACTAGTAATGTAGTCTCAGGATTTGCTAGTTGTTAGATGTATGGACCAGCTCCGATAGCAAAGTGTTCCGAACTACCAGACAGAAGCAAAGACATATCCTCTCTTCTCCTCCTAATATACTCACGGCGAACACGAAGCGCTTCCTTTTGTAGATTCATATCAGTCCCATTTGCATTCTTGACGAACCGCGCCCGAAGAAACCGGATGCACTGGCTGCAGTTTTTCCTAGCATTAACCCCTTCTCTATTTGATGCACAAGACGCAATGAATCTTGCAGCGTCCCTAACGTCTAATATAGGGACATTATCAGAGGGTTTTGAGTCTACAGAGACGTCAACTTCGACTTCATCGGTTGTTGGTGCCGCTTCTTCCTCTATACAACCATTTGCGAGATTCTTACAGCTGCCGCAGCACTCCACTACAATGTCACCCATTATCATTACTAAATCACCAGTAACAGAGCCATCCAGTCCATTACAGTCTGGTGTGGATCCATTCCACACAGGGACGATGGGAGAAGGGTGACGTCGTATAATGTGACTCGGTCCATGATTTTTACAATTTGTAGCAGAATTGTCGCCAAACAGCGATCGCGACGCAAACTTTTTCGAGGAAGAAAACAGAGAACCTCTATTGGCAGTTCCATATGTTGGATAGGAGAGTGTGGATTCCGTTCGTTTAGGTGTCTGAAACTTCCGGACAATGCCTGTCGAAGAAGACAACGAATTCCTGCCATAGTTTTTGGTACAAACAAGCTTTCTTTTCTTGTCGCTAGTAAGTCCACCACTACGGCCAGCGCTCATCACCTTATTGGAGTTAACGTTTGTAGAGACACCGTTTAGGAGAGGAGTTGTCAATGCTGTAGTCTTATCAGATGTGGTCGATTTCTCCATTGAGACATTCGTTTTCGGCGTCGCAGAAACAGTTTCAATTGTTACCGAGCAATCTTGTGTACGCCGTTCGTTATCTAAGTTTGGTTTTACGTTTCGTTCCTGCATGTTTGAAAACCTGGTCTTTTCCAACGGATCTCCAATTAACAACAACTGGCCGCCGCTATATAATTCTCTTTTGCCTCGATCCGCATCCGAATAAAAAGTGCAGAGCAAAACACCCGTTATTCGAACACTCGTCAACTTTCGATAGACAGGTTTGGCGGCATCCTCACTATCAAGTTTTTGACCCTGCTTTGTCGTGTTCTTGTGCTCATCATAATTGTGGTATAAATATCGATACAATTCTCCGACAGTCAGTATTTCGGCTGGCAGATAGGACACATTGCGCGATGGAAGACGATCTGCCATCGAAAAGAATCGAGAAGAAGGCACTCGGCGAGGGACTGTCGTGGATGAACTGATGATGTTGTCGGTTGAGACTGACGTTGCCATCTCTCGCGAATGGGTTGATGATTGTGCTGGCTCAGTGGTCGATTTCGTCGCAAATGGTGTTTTTGACGGATTCACGGGGGCAGATTTTGCGCTGATATAAGGATTTTTGACGAATGTTTGGTTATCATTGGTAGTGATGCAATTCCTTGCACTGAACGTCGAAACTTTTGATGTAGTCTTAGTATACGGATTGTACAGTAGCTTGTTCGATGCGAAACCCGTTACAACTTGCGCAGAATTTGTATTGATGTTGTTGAATGAACTTTGACTGACTTGGTGTCCTGATCTTTTACTGGGTGTATATGTATTTGGTTTGAGGTTTCTGTATGGATTTAGAATTGTCCGACGTGTGGTGTTTGTTTTTGCTTCTGGAGGGGTCACGGCATCATTTCTATGGGTGAACTTATACTCTGTGACAGGCACATCAGTGGACTTTTGAACATCATAGTTTTCCAAAGAGAGGAGAGAGTGCGCATTTGAAAGACTTTCCGCTGATACATGAATTGTTAAATTCTTTCCAGCTGTTTGAAACACGGGACAAGGGCCAGTCGAATCTTTTATTGGGTTGAATTTATTCAAGACATTGTCGTAATCTGGTTGGATCGAACTCAGAGAAGCTCCTGTAGGAACATTAGATGAATCATGACAAGCTTTGTGTGAGGCATCATTGAGTCGACCGTGCAGCGGTTCCTTACATGTTGAGTTTTCAACGTCGGTTTCAGACAAGAGATTATTTGCGGTTGACAAACTCTCCTCCGAAACATGAATTTTCACATTCTTTCCTGCAGTTCGAAATGTTGGACAAGCGCCCAACATAGGCTCCATTGTGTTTTCCCTTTGCATCGAGTTCAGGGCGGAATTAGCAGTAGCCGTCGTTGAGTCATTCTCGCATAGCATGTCAGGGGAATCGTCAAGGCGTGGCATTTCTTGATGTTTGTGGGCTGGTCTCACTTCAGTTCTAGACATGAGATTATTTGCATATGAAATACTGTCTGCTGACACATGAATGATTTTATTTTTCCCAGCAGTCTGAAACACGGGGCACTTTAAAGGCACGATTGACCTGGTGGTATCTAAGGAATTGTTTTCATGAAATTGCGTCAATTTCAGAGCAACAGGAAGATCATCGCCCGAATCATCACCGCGACGCGCAGCATTGAGTTGTTTGTTTGGAGTATCTCGATGAGTACAGGGCTTTTCCACCGCCAATCCAGACAATAAATCATTTGCGTGTAATAGACTCTCGCTTGAAACATGAATGGGTAATTTCTTCCCCGCAGTCTGAAACATAGGAACAGCTTCATTCCGAAAGCGCATGCCGGTATCCGTGTCGCATCTCGTTCGATTACTGTCATCGCTGTCTTTGGATTCTTCGATACGCTGTGAAACTCGCGGCTGAAATGGCAAAGGCTCTGGCAAAGAACCAAACGAAGAATCACGGGTCGATGGACCCTCCTCATTCTGACTTTGGTTTGCGGCTGAGCAGCTTTCTCTGGTCGTTAATTGTGTTACTTCTGATACGGCGCCAGCTACTGCCGCCAAATCTCTCTTTCTGTCAACGGCGCGCCATTCTTCCGGAGGCTGCGTCAGGAGTGGCTCATTCTCATCCAGAGTCATTTCCGTATTGTTTGGTGAAGAAGGCCAGTGTTGTCTGCGTGTTATCGTGAACCCGCCATGCCACCGCCTGGAAAAGGTTGAGACGACACAGACACAGTGGCGGAGGCGCCTGGAAGACATGAAAAGTTCGGATTTACTTTGACATAAAAAGTCGCTAAATATAATTATTTTGGCAATCGTTCAATCGCTTGGTTACGCCGGATTATGGATAATTTTCAAATGTATCTTTTGACATTTCGTCGATTTGTTTCGAACACGTGTAATATTTATTTACATAATCTACACTATGTACGGTATGTAAAAAACTCGACATACATTCAACTCAACTATTGTACTCCTACGCACATCTATGATGGCCTCCATGAGGTCCCCGCGCCGCAGGGCCTTTGGTAGACGGCTTGACTATGCAAAATACTTATCGCCTCGTTCACAGGACAGGACATGGCTCCACCCCACGCGTTAGTAACTGAATTCAGATGATTCAAAGTGATTTGTGAACATCATGTCAAGCAGTTGCACCAATCGTGATGTCAGTGAGAGTCGTGCGGACGATGCGCCCCGCTCGATCCTCTTATCTATGAAAAACGACCTTTTCAAATCCATCATCTATCGTCATTTTCGGATTTTGGGCAAGAAACACAATAAAAATAATGACGACAAAGATGAAGAGGACGTCGAAGCAAGACGAGTCCTGGAGGAACTCATCCAAAATGTTGGCAACGGCGATCACGAGCTGTTGTTCTACATGCAAGCGAAAGGCGATCGTCATTTGCACGTTCCCAGAGAGAAAGCATTGGAATGTAAGTGTTGAGAGAAAGCTAATGTGCGATTCAGATTTTTATGCCTATTATTGGAGTCACATTCTAATTATTTACTCTATCTTGCCTCTATGGAACGTATCATTGAAAGTCATTCGACATGTTATGAAGAATAGAGATAAGACCAGTCATCTTTGGCTGCCTCATGACCAAAACTGCAAAAATTCCATGTCAGTGGATGGAGGGTCAGGGGCGGTAGAAATAGATGTGCCAGCTGAGAACGACAATCACTTTGAAGAAACTCTGAAACAATCACAATCATCATCAGCTTCAGGGGAAAATAAAAGCCATAGAGAAAGAGTAGCAAAAACATCGATAATAGATAGTTCTAGCTCAGTGATCCCCATTACACGTCAAAGTTCGCGAAATCCCTTAAAATCCACCAAACGAGAAAGTGACGACGACGATGAAACACTCGCATCCCTTGCGGCAGCCAAGCGCAAAACTCTCCGAATGCATCACGTGTCAACCACAAATACCACACGCAAAGGTAAGAGTGAGTAACTTTTACTACTGTACTCTTGCTATCAAGCTTCCGCCTAAAGTTTTTTCCCGCATAGAAATCAAACCAGATCTGATCGTTCTCGATCTAGGAAAGAATGTGAAATATGCTAGGATTATGTACAAATATTACAACATTTTGGGATTGGAGAGAAATGAGGCACGAGAGAATCAGATTGCCGATCAGGTTTTGAAGGAATTGAAGCAAAATTTCAATTTCTTTGAGAGATTTTTGGATGGTGAGAGAGTCGAGGTGAATGATGATGATATCGTTCGAAATCTGATTCTTGAAGGTATTCGCCGGCGAGAGGAGTGTAGAAGGCTGTGGTTTGATGACAAGGTGAGCAAAAGTGACACTGAAATTGATGTGACAATCCAAACAAGGCCGAGGCGATATTCAGTATTAGATACCTCATCAAAACTGAAACCTACGTCTCGTCAAATATTTCTGCGAAAGAGGAAGGCATCCACATCATCACCACGACACAATATTCCCGACTCCACAAAAAAATTGCCATCAAAGCCATCCGAAATCAAAAAGCGCACACGAACCAATGAGGCCGCCTCTCGAAACCCCATATTTTCTCCTTTGAATTGTCGACTACCTCCACGTAAACTCGTCACCATTACATCTCACAGCCCCATCGAAACTGTCTCCCAACTCGTTCAAATAGTCCAACTTGTGACACACAAACTGAACGAGTTACACGGTACAGCTCGTCGGCACTGCAGGGTGATACGATTACATCACCTTGCTGAATTCGGAGGAGTGAGAAGTGGAGTGCCTACACTTGCGGAGCTTGCAGCATACATGGGCACAACGGAGGATGATATACGTAAGTGGTGTCGAATGTATCTACTCGCTGAAAAGAGGGGATTTGATTTTGAAGCGTACAGTGACGATAAGTTAGATCTTCACTCTTCAATGTTTGAAAGAAGGAAGGGAGAGGATGGTATGCTTTTGGTTAGGGAGTGCGGGAAGATGGCCATGGATAGGTATTTCGATCAAATTGCACAGGATGTATTTAAAGAAATTGGCGCCAATGATGTTATTGATATGGCGGAGNGATGTATTTAAAGAAATCGGCGACAATGATGTTATTGATATGGCGGAGGATGGATCTCGCGACAAAGCGAGCGACTTGGAAGATAAAGTCGAAGGTGAAATAAAGACAGACATGGCAGCCGAGACAGGCGTCATAGCACACGAAACACAAATTCACCACAAAGAGGAAAGCGTAATGAACAGCGCTGACGAAAAACGCCCTTTAGTCGCCGAAGAAAAGAGTAAAGTGGAGGAAAGAGCGCCAGAAGAAAATTCCCACGCACAACACGATGCATGCCAACCAGATAACAGGTTAAGTAATGATCGGGTCGATGGGTATGTGTCGCAGAAGGAAAATTCGTTGAATGAAGGTGATGCCTCAGATGTGTCCAATCGGACTAGTTTGACTGAAGAATTTTCGTTGCACCGAGTTTCCGCGGAGTCATTCTCCGCGAGCAAAGAGAATGACGCAGAAAACCTGTCCATGCCGGGCGTTCGATTACCAGATACCGGTGCTCTTGACGATGGCGACCACATGAGTTCGCTTGACCCAGAGGATTATGAGTACAAAGTTTCCAAGGCAACTATGACCGCATATGATCATGAAGTGACGACCAAAGATCTGGATCGCAATGCCGAGGACAAGGCAGAACCATCAAACGCAAATTCGTCAGAGCCTCCATTGATTCATCTTGACATTTCCGAGGACGATGTTCCAGACGTTTTAAACACACAAGTGATTGAAGATGTTAATTACTCTTACATTGAAGTGAAGCTCTCGATTGCAAAGATCTCTGATGCGATCGGGTCTAGGATGGAACTCGAGAACGCTATCGTTCCCCGGGTTGGCGATGGAAAACGAGAAAGTGACCAATCAAATGAAGCAGTTGGTTCACTAATGAATTCTCAAAATGGTTTATCAAGCGCGGCAGCATTGGAAAGTTCAATCGATAAAGGCGACAAAGAATCAGACGAGCCGTGTCTCTGTGATTCTTCGCAGCATCCTCGAGTAGCTAATCGAGGCAGTGTCGATGATGATGTATCAGATTCTAGCAAATTCCAGAAAACTGAGATAGAGGAGGAAGTGAACATAACGCCACATGAAATTACTAAACATGACTACGGTGCGCGAGGAAACACGGACAAAGCTGAAGCCACTCGAATCGTTGATAATACTGTTATGGAAAGAGCTAATTTGCTCCAACGTTCGGATCTTGCTCCTTTTAATGCGCTCGATATAAATGTATCACCAGCAACAGTCAACCCCCGTCAAAGTGTTAACGTTCCTGACGCAAATATGCCAGATTCGCGTAGGCACAATGACAATGCGCATCTCCTGCGTAAAATCAAACGGGGGTCCCGAGTCTTCGTCAAATGGGGAAGAGACCACGATCTATTCAAGGCTACAGTCATCAAAGTGTTATTTGATAGGGGTGGAGCAGCTTTAAAGGTGCACTATGACGGCAAAAAGAGACACATTGTTGATAAAGTTCGTTTCGAAATGATAGAGGGATTTATTGGAGATGATGATAAACATTCTCAACAGAAAGGCTCAAGACATACCTATGACAAAGAAAGATCAGAAAAAGCTGCATTCATTAAAGAGTTGCTTCATGATAAATACCCCAGCACTTTACCTTTTGGCAAGCTTGAGCACAGAGAACAATGTCCCGAGTTAGGTCCTGGATGGACCATCTATATTGCTGCCCGAAGGAACAAGCCTGCGTCCCAGCATGGGAATCGAATCCGTGCAGATAGATATTTCATATCGCCCTCTGGAAAATCCTGTCGTAGCATTTCTGCTTTGGAAAATTATTTCCTGGAGCATTCTAATGAATTTGAATTGAGTTCAACTGAAAATGAATTTGCTGAAACTTACCATAACAAACATATTCATATTGTTGACCACGATTCGATACCTTACCCTGGCGATGGACAAAACAAAACGTCATCGCCTGAACATGGGACAAGTCTCGAGACAGATGACGGACCAGAAGAGCTGAGAGGATTTTCACCACGGTATCGGAGGGATGATCGTCAGCGTTCTTCAGCTATCTCTTGCAAAGACAGTGGAACCCATAAATGCGGAACTGACAACTCCTCGATGTTGATAATGGATCACTCTGCACACGCAGTTGAAAACAGCGTAGGCGATCACGAGTTTTTGACTTCCCCTACGGACGAGAAAAGTTTTCTTTTTGGCGATGAAGGGACGGAGGGTGAACACTCATCTCTAAGCTGTGGTCACTCCGAGGAGTTGAATATAGCAGCAGCGGACTCAATAGATGCCTGCTCTCTGAAACCAATGAAATCTTGTGTTAAATGCCCAGCACCGGATCCGAAAAGAGAAGTAGAGGATCACTATTCCCTGAAGAAAGTTGTCCACTCCGCAAGAGAGGAGTCAGATGCTCCGCAGCAGGAGACGATAGCACCTCAGGATGGAGACAAAAAGAAAGGGCTATCGCCTCGAATGAAACACAACAAGAAATCACTAATTGCTGGAATTGTACCTGTGTTTGCGATGGACATCCCAGTGGGGGCGGAATTCGCAGGGTGAGTATGTTGCGCCTGTACCTTGATGTTGTCAGAAAGTGATTTCTTGGGTTTCGATCATGTTTGGGGTGATCTTTGTACTTCTTGAGTCATTTTTAGACAAATATGCTTCTGAATTGTCCTCGTTTTTGTGGCTTTATTAGACCGACCTCACCCTATCATATGCTGATCATCTTCATTAAAGGTATTTAGATGACGCGCACAGAGACGGCGACATTGATGAAGAGAGTGACGAAGAGGTTTCTTCAATTTCAAGGACATCTCGCACTGACGCTGACGATTCTGTCACCAAAAACACTTCCCCTTGTCAACTGGGTAATCAGGTGGACATAAAACAACATAGTGCCATCTCACAGCTATCCCCTAAGGTATCCCCAATAACCGTGCGAAAGCCAAGCAATTTTTCATCTTTTCTCCGTATATCGCCTATTTCGTTTATTCGCAACAAAAATAAGGACATTGATACATCGAATTTGAATAGGGGACTGCAAGATTCTGAATCTGGCTGTGTTGCTTTGCCGAGCTGTGGTGGCTCACCCAAAGGGAACGGGCCGACAGTTACTGCTAACTCAACCGACGATCTAGATGGTTCAGTGCAAGGTACCTTTCCAAGACCACGGGTAGAGGAACCCAAGTATAGTGAAGTTGAAGACTCGGAGCTTGGTGAAGACTCGCAACACAAAAACGCCATGCAATTGACCTTGGATAAGCCACTTTCAAAGTTAAAATGCACAAGCAGTCCAAACGACGTTGTTGTTATCAACGTGAAACCCACTCACTCGGCATTCGTAGCTGTGCCAAGAGTGACTAGGCCAGGCTTAGCACCGCCAGTCTTTCAGTCGTCCTCATCTCTTCGCAACAATGTTTTATCTGAATCTCGCAAAGCTGGAAATGTTCAGTTGTTTGCTTTTAAGTATGATTCGGAGGAGGCAGAGAAGTCTGCAGCGAGGCCGAAGAGAAAACTAAAATGCATCGTTCGTTTTGACCCAGACATGACAGACACACAGGCCAATGTATGCAAGACTGGGCACGGATTTGTATGTCCTCGATGTAAATATGTCTGTGAGTACGACTCCAAATTATGCACTGGGTGCCAATTGGAGTGCTACTACGAAGCAGGGGTTGGGGTTGTTGTGTTAAAAGAGAGAGCAAGTATAGTTGCCGATCAAACCACTATTCCAATGGAGAAGAAGCCGTATGCATCTTTGTCTGCACATGTAAGACCTGAAGGGGTTTTGTGCAACTGTACTTACTGCGGTAGGCACCACTTCTCAATTCAAGGAATTTATGCTCACCATGGTCGATCTCACCAATTGCATGGAAAGCTTGACTGGAGCAACGTCACCTTTTCTTGCCCGTTCTGCAAGTCTTCTGAAGTTTTTACTCTTGAACAAGCAGAGAGGCATGTAAGAGAACACCACCCAGGATCAGAGCTTGTGACCCCCAACACTTTGCGACTAACTCGTAACAGGTCTCGTAGCAAAGCTGCAGATTCACCCTCACATTCATCTCTTCACCCTAATAAATTGCGAATCACTAGAACAAAGAAAACGCCACATGAAAGAAATGCCGGAAGTCATGTCAGCTCTCACAAAGTCACTCCTAAGTGGACAACCCTTGATTACAGACGTTTGTTCCCGGACTGCAAGAAGGACTATCCACGTGACATATGCAATATTCTTGATCGTGTTGATGATCAATGCAAGGCTCAGGAAGAATTGTTAGACTCTGCTCGTGCACAGAGACTGAAACTTTGCCGAGCCGAAGCTGAGATGGAAGCAAAAGCATGGGAAGATGATAGGCTGGCTTATCAAAGGGGAATCCGGGAAAGAAGCCGATACGCAGATGGTGAACGAATAGAAAAGCAAAAGTTCGTCGAGTCACACAAGCTCAGATTGATGCAGTATGAGTACGAAAACCGGAACAGAAAACGCAGTCGGAATGAAGTTGAGGCAGAGAAGCTGTGCTTGAAGCCTGTTGTTTTCGAGAGTGGCAAGAGTAGGAACCTTCCACAAGAAAGAGTTTTGTGCAATGACGAGCAGTGTGAGCTTTGCAAAAACGACAGCAACTACCTCCAATCTGTGATGCTGGATGCTGAGATGACCTCGTTCAGGAAAGACAATACTTCATCTCAATCTCTTCATCCAGCGGTCAACTTACTGAATCCATCTTTCCGTGAGATTTCAGAACATTATTTTTCTGAAGCAGAACAAATTTTTGAAGCCAAAGCCGAAGTAGCTAAATCTATCGGAGGAAAACACGAAGGGAACAGGAAAGCCAATAATAGCAGGCGGGACATTGCTACTTCAAAGAGGTTACGCATCGAAGAAGACAAGCTATTCAAAATGAAACGGATCCAACATGGTTTATTGTTTGTCAAAAAATACAATGAAGGTCTGATAACTTTCGCTTGGAATGAAAACAAAAACGAGAAAAGGCGGTAAAAATCGGTATGCAACTGAGTACAAACAAGGGTTCATCCTCATGTGGTTCAGCAGTCTATTTGAGTATGATTTAGTAGCATATTACTGTATGAAGCAGAGTGCATACAGCGTCTCCTGAGTGATAGATCTTCATTTATTCTCTTTAAATAATCTTCTCCAATAGACTCAACCCTTTACCTATCTTTGTTTTGAGAGGTTAGGATTCAGTGATGTGCTGTTTTTTTGTCTCCACTGGGATATCGTCTAGCAAATCTATATTCTGGTCATACCCAGCATTGCATCATCAATTATTTCCAATTTTGAGCGAACAACACGAGTTGTTAGTTGATGTTTGTGTGCATCTTTACCACAACCATCCATATTCTTGAGACAAGAGCGCCTGAAGGCAAGTGTTGCGGTTTGGTTTAATTGATAAAAATTGCACTATGCCTAGCACCAAAACTTGATAGATCGAATAACACATTCTAATAAGAGTACCGATTGATGGATAAACCACTCCAGAGCGATTCTCATTCACTCCAGATTCTCTGTCTTGCATTGCAACATAATATATATGGCCATACATCAAGTGACAAGATTCGTACCGGGAAAACCTTTACACATTCATTACTTCAATGTAGGCTGTCATTTTGTATCTCCGTATCTGTAATCCATAAGGCATTAGTGACTTAC
>JALLPD010000328.1:0-17242 GCA_036940065.1 Cyclotella cf. meneghiniana
CGATCTTGATTCATCAACATGATCCTTGCGAAACAAGGAGTTGTAGTATTTTGCGCAAAATCAGCGTGCGGACAATAAAAAACAAGTTACGATCAATCGATTTTTTTTCTGAGAATCGTTATTTTTTTGTTACATTATGTGCCGCGGCATAATTCACATGATAGTGGTAAGTTTTAAATTTGAATTCGACGAATCACATGGTGCGGGTGACAAATCGTATTCCGGTGGAGAAATTCAAGGGGATGAGGAATTGTATCTTACACCATTTGGCATGGGTAACAAACTTTGTTCCGGTGTAGGCGTCCAAGGGGATGAGGAGTCAGGATGGCTATTCAATGTGCTGGACTTCTGTGACCGAGAAACGAGAAATTCCGCGCTCATTGTGAGCAAAAGGTACTCTAAAATCTTTACCACAGATGCATCGTTTCGCTGGCGCCTGGAACGGCTTCACGTCGAACACGGAATTTATTTCCCGTGTTCCTCGCCTAAACATCACACTTGGAAGTCACTTTTTCTTGACCTTGACAAAAAGCGCCATTTGTGGCAAGCCAATGATGTTGTAGGCGACGCTGACCTACCGAACCGTATGGCGTCAAAAAATAATCTCAATGCAAATAAGTATAATATTTCTGTCTACGCGAGAGTCAAGCCACTCACAAGGGACTGTGATCGCGCCCCAAATGGTCGCAAAGCTGTACTTCCGCTCCATCAGCGACTTGCCCTCATTCGTATCGATAAATGTTTGAATTCAAACAAAGATGCACTATGTGTACTGAAAGAGCAGGGCGGATGGTTCAAGGAAAAGTGGGATGAAATCGAACAGGCATCACCGACTGAAGAGCAATCGATTGGTACAAATCATCAGCCTACAGACTCGTTGCAATCGGGAATAAAAATGATTGACAGCACTAATTCTCGCATTGTAGTCGTTGATAACACAAAAGGCATTCGAGAATTTGAATTTGATGGCGTTTTTAAAGATGATGTGAGCCAGAGGGAGGTCTATAACTTCTCTACGCATGAGCTCATCTGCGGGGTTATCAATGGAGTGAGTGCAACATGCCTGGTATATGGCCAAACTGGTTCTGGCAAAACGTTCACTATGTTTGGAGCTCAAGGGGAAGACGAATTCAACCCCAGCTTTGCAGGCATTGTACCGATAGCGTGCTCAGAACTCATGTCTGCACTTAAGTATCGCAAAGATGCGTTGAACTTGAAGATTCAATGTGATATCTGTGTGAGTTATCAGCAGATGGAATAGAATGGCATTAGTTTACTCCTTCTGATGTCCATCGCATTGTTGATCAATACTTTTGGTTTCCACAGGTTAGCTTTGTTGAGGTCTATGGTGACGAGATCCTGGACTTACTCAAGAAGGGAAAACGCGTTGGCCAAAGCAAAGTGTCCGCCCAGCGATCTGTACTCGATGGAAGTGCAGAAGTACCTGTTACAAATATCAGCGAAGTGATGCATTTACTGAGCATCGGAGAAGCCCAAAAGAGAAAGGCCACAACGGCGATGAACCTTAGATCCTCTCGTGCACACACCGTCTTCATCGTTTCATTGAAGCAGGAATGCTTTGACACAGGGAAGATCATCAACAGCAAACTGTTTTTAGCTGATCTGGGCGGCTGCGAGCAAACTAAGAAGTCGGACCTTGCCGCTGGAAAGTCAAACCATATCGAAGCACTTAAGGAACTTAGCAAAGGCGTGCAGATTGATGTAATGTTGCAAGACACAAACAAAGGTGCTGAATATTCTACAGGATTTGTGAAGAGGTACGCTAAAAAAAGTTGATCTACGCATGACACCGACAAACTCTTCTTATTTATGTCTCGTTTACGAACCTCTCATAATTCAGTAATCGTATGAGGGAAGCTGTTTACATCAACCTTGGCCTCATGTCACTCAAATCTTGTGTAGAAGCATTAAACCGTGGGACATATGTCCCGTACTCTAACTCCAAGCTCACAATGCTGCTCTCTTCAGGGTTAGGTGGTAATAGCATGACTGCCGTCATAGTATGCGCATCTCAAGAGGATGAGCATTCTTCGGAAACAATCAACGCCTTCAAGTTCGGTCAAGCTTGTCGTCGTGTATCCAATACTGTTCGGACTCAAGCTGATATGCTGGTTGATCTGATGAAGAAGCTGGACTTCGAAATTGCGGCATGTGAAGAGAGGATTAGAAAGAATGAAAAATGGGTCGTCCAGGAGCAACGAATAGTAGACGGTCTCGCCGAGGAGGGTACACTCGAAGCAGAAGGTTTCGGTGGATTTGAAGTTCGAAAGACAACTGTCCTCGTAGGTGCCGAAGAGGACAGGAAGATCCTCCACATGCTTCTCTTTAAGAAATCGCAATTGAGTGGTTCCACGGTTTCTTCTGACGACCAAACTCACGCCAGTAAAGGCACATCATTTGGGGGCAACATTGGATTTGGCAATGCTCACAAATACGAACTTGGACAACTGTTTTCATCTGATGCAGAAAAGGAGAATTATCGCTTCTCCGAGCAACCAAGCGAGGATCTTGTTCCAAAGGCGGTGAAATCAAAGAAACACGAAGCCGTAGCAGCGATGGCGGCAAAAAAAGGCCGGCTAGCATACTCTGGAATTTCTGCATAGATGATGACTACCTACAACAAACAATTCTTGTGTTGACAAGATGAATCAAGCAAATTTACAACTGAATAGAAAAAATACAACCACGTTCACACCACTGTCATATAGCTCAATCATGGCTTGGGCGTCTTTTTTGACCTTATCTACACTGAGCACTAATTTTCAAGGACAAGTCGACTGCTCATTTGGAGAATGCCTCTCCAATGATTAAGTGTAGAATGTTTAAATTGTATATTTTCACAGCGTGAGCATGAACTCAAACGATTAAATTGTCTCATTGCAAATGTAATTAATGACCGTCTACACCTGAGAAGACACGGGCAAATGCAACAGAGTTGTTTACTTCTTCATAAAACGCTCTTGCACGTAATTTTCAAATCTTTTGCAAGTTGCCAGGAAAGATCCATCAACAGATGTATCTGCCAAAACATCATCACCGTCAACGATGCGGATACGCATATTAAGATCGATATCATCACAGGAAGGATCGGCAGCAGTCTCTCCCCTCTTGGCGTCATACGACGCCTTCTCTTGTTTCAGGAGATCTTCCACAGTCTGTTTGAGCATATTAATCCATGCTTGGCCAGTAAGAGGTGACCCAGTAAGGTTCTGTACAAGATCAAGGAATGGCTCTGAGTTGCCCGGCTTCCAGTAGGCCTCAGTAATTGTGGGTCCCACCTTTGGGTTGTCAGCAATAAATCCTAAAACCAGCGTCAAGTCTGATAGTCAGAAGCTGCTGTAAGAACTCAACTGGTGATGCAACACAATGAACCTTACCATCCCTCTTCAAGAAATATTCCCTTGTTTGATGCACACCCATCTCAGCAAGGACATAACCATGATAATAACAACTAGCTTCATCAGAGAGGATGTGAGGAACTGAAAGCAAAGGACGGGGTGACAAGCCTCCCTGAATATCATTCTCGACCTTGTCAGCGAGAGCCTTAATTGATTCAGCAGTAATATCATCTTCTGGCATCTCATACAATTCCTTTTCAAAGTAAGGAACTGCAATCATACCTCTTAAGGCGAACACCTTTTAAATGTGTCACGGTATGAAAGTTTAGTTGATTTGATAGAGATGTAGAAAAAAAGAGTGGGTGTGTGTGACGGTGCCAGTATTCACAGACAAACAGAAAGACACCATTTACCTTGTAGGGATGAGTGGCTTTGATTTTGTCGGCGATCAAATCCCACGGAATGGCCTCACCATCCTTAGAGATTGCATACTTAGCCATCCAGTCTGCATCTCCTACCAACGAATCAAGGAACATGGACTGAAGTTCAGCGTATGCAACAGAAGTAGGAGAACGCTCTTGCGCAAAGAGCGGAGATGGCATTTCAATGTTGGAAAAATGAGCCGCGTGGCCAGCCTCATGCATCAAAGTTGTGAGGCCGGTGTATCCAGAACCAACAGCTGATGGATCCGCAAGACTTGTGAAATGAGTAACAGAAGGTTGGAAGGATCCGTCGGATTTTACCCAAGCAGGTTGTGGCCAATGACAAAACCCATTGCTATACTTGCCCTTCCTATCGAGTAAATCTAAGTCCATGGTTGCACCGCGATAGCCAATGTTCATAGCAGCAAAGGACCGTCCCCACATTTCAACACTCTTACTGAACGGAAAGTAAGGATCCATGCGACGAGTTACATCTCCTGCCATCTTGAAGCTTAAATTCCACGGTTCAAGGGAATCGTCACCACCATTCTCCTCAGCAAACCGCTTCCTGGCTGATTCCATGATTGGTCTAGTACCTTTCTCTAGCGTGTCCAAAATTTCGAAAAGGGCAATCTTCCCGAACCCCTCTGCATTAGTGACTTTATAATCGTAAAAGTCAAGGTAACCCAAAGCTTTCGCCATTCTGTTGCGAACTTTCACAAGCTCCACAAACCCATTCTCCGTGACAAAATCTCCAATTTTAGTCAATCCCTCATAACAAGCCTTACGAACTTTTTCATCAGGATCCACGCGAACCTTATTGCGCAACCCCACTGAAGACATTTCCTCAAACTTCCCGTCGATGAAAGCACCAAGACTGAGTTTATTGCGCGCCGCCTCCAACTGTCCCTCGATCTTCATCGCCTCGGCACGCAAGGCCTTGGCCTCCTCGCTTTCCATAATATAACATCGAAAGGTCCGCTCCAGCATCTTTAGCGTCTTGGCATGCTGACTATCAGCCGGGACGATCTTTAGCAACTCGCGTGTTTTGGCGAGCTTGGATTCGTCTGCCAAAAACGCCTCCATTTCTCCCTTGGTACGTGTTAGCTCCTCAGTAGAGTATTGAGGGCCGGAGAGTGCCATTTTCGTTCCCCAGAATTGGAGTTCGAATGCGCGGTGGAGGCGTTCGTAGGACGTGTTGGTGGTGTCGATGAAGTTGGTGACTTCTGTGTGCGCAGTCATCGTGCCGGTGGATGAAGAGAGAGCGATGGAGGATGGGAGCCGACGGGCAGAGGATAGAGCTGATGGAGAGAAGGATGAAGCAGTTTGAAGAAGTGTTTGGGCCGAGAGGAACGCCTTGACGACAACCTTCATATTACAATACTGATCCTACTGATCCTTTGTCTCCAACGATCCTCGAACGATCAACCTCTCTCGACCGGGCAAGGCCAACCGAAGGTGAAGAAAATGAGTGAGATAAAGTCCTGCGTAAGTCACGCAATATTTAAGAAATTTCCCGGTAATATACAACAACTTCCGTCGGATCCTGCATCCCAGAGAAGGAAACTCTGAACATAAAAAAATCAATGCCAAAAAAATTACAGGCATTAAAACGAAAGCATTGCGTCTATAGTCCTTTAGATCGTTTCATAGTTTGTTTGGCTTCGGTCATTCTTTCATCTAGTTCGCATTCCAGCCCTCTTACCATCACTCTCAGAACTGAATCCACATTGTACGCTCCACCTTTTGTCCTCCACAGCTCACCGAGCACCATTTTTGTGAGGACCACTGCAAAAGTAGCCACCCCAAACAAAATTCCTTGCAAAGCCAAGAAATTGTACCCCGTGGACGGAAGAACCCCTTTGGCGAATGCGGCTTCGCCTACCCCAATCAAGACAGGAAATGTTAAGATTAGAGTTATGCCCATAATCCACAGCATTAATAAATGAATCACGGGAACCTTCCGCTGCAATGCCCCCAATCGACGTGATCGGGCCTGTCTTAAACTGCGCACAGTGTCATAAATGTGGCCGGGAATGCCTACGCTGGTGAGATAGAGTATCGACTCGAGAGGATCATCTGCTGGCCTCGCACTGATGAGAATTGATGGTGTCACCGATGGAGTGGCTCGAACTTTTTTCACTTTGCCCGGATTGTTGTTTGGAATGTTGGTAGGGACTAAAGTCATGGTTCCTCCGAGTAAATCTTCGCGGACATAACGGGCGATGGAGGTCAGACAAGTCAGATACATCGATCGACCCTGGGAGACAAGAGCGACTTGTTCTAAAAGAGACTTGGCTTCAGTGACTTCGTCGAAGAGAGCAAGGTAGAGTGCCTTTTGGGTTACAGTTGTTCGGGTGCCAAAATGTCAGGATTGGTTTACGGAGTAAATGTTAAAATAAACGTGTAAGAGCGCTCTGGATTCTGAACTCGTTGGCAAGAATGAACACAGCCACAGCCAACCACAATGAACATAACTCCACATAACCTCCCCAAACGAAGCATTATCTCACCTCTTGCTGACTATACAAAAACCCAAACACCTGCCCCACTAAAATCGAATACAACAATCCCACCAACGAAATAAAACTCTGCACAGCATCGCTCAACATGCCAATCTTTCCCGGAACCGTCGTACGGCTGACAAAATTTGCCACCCGGAAACATAGCGAAGGAAAGGCCAGAAATGCGGCAGTTCCCGAAAGTATAGCTGGGAAGATGACGCGAAGGAAGGTTCGGAGCTCGAAGATGAAGCGCGAACGACGGGCTGTCAAGAGCAGGGGAGTGATGCAGTTTTGACTGTTGGTGGTGGATTTGAGTGAGGTGGGAATTCTGGGAGGTGATGAGTGAGTATTGGGCTGATTCCTGATGGAAATTTCGCATCTTCGCTTTCTTGAGTGTGTGGAAAGCGGTTCCAACAATGCCCACGGTGCGCCGGAGACTTTGGAAAAGGACGAAACATGAGTTGGGATAGCGAGCAATGCCGATGCTGTTGGTACAGCAAATTTTTTTGCTGGGCTTAGGTATATTACGCATACGGAGAAAGCATAGCAAATCAAAGCATTGGTAGTTGATAGGAGGGGCTTTTGTGTCTTCTTTCTTGCGTTGGACGCCGTCGCGATCGCCATGGTTTTTGGTTGATGTTGCTATGAACGACGGATCGTCTGCGACATTCTTGTCTTTTGTCAGCTCTTCATGCGGTCTCTCCAGTAAGGAAGACAGTGGCAAGGGGCAAACACGGGCGGCGTCGGGCATACGGCGGGCACCCTATCATCCGGTGACCAACCCCAAAACAGGGGTTAAACCCGAGGCCTTAAATCGGCTTATTACCTTGTACATAATATTATATCTACTCGTGTTTTATTCTGGCTCGATCTTGTTATCGTCTGTCATTCCACCGAATTGTCGTTGCGGGCACCCTGCTTATGTTACGGAAGAAATCCCAAAAATGCCCTTGGGGCGCTGCGATCCCTCGCATTCAGACCGGTCAAACGAACAGCACTAACAATGTTATACATAACAACTGTAGTAAAATGAAGCCTCTACCTCCTCTTCTAATCTCCATTCTCTCCCTCTCGCAAACTACCTCTGCAATCAGTCCTAGACCTGGCGCTTCCGCTTCTCGCCCGCAACTTTCGGTACGTTTGCCTCAAGTTTCCATGATGGTATCGGGATACCTCGATATCCCGTTGATGTTTCTCTGATTACAATTCAATTCTTGCGTTTTCTTCCCTCCTGTATTTCAGATCACCATCAGAGATGGAAATTTCACGGATTTGGATGGACTGGAGCCGACCATCACATGGGAAAATTCTGCTTTTGTGCATGACGTCAATATACGAGTGAGTTTGTCACTGTTATATTTGAAGTGTTGTATTTTAAATGCTCTTTCGTATAGCCATTGCTTTAATTCTTGAAAATATTCCTTTTCCATGACTTCTCTCTATGAAACGCATATGTACCTCTTTCTTTAGTATGGCATCGACCTTTCTGCGCGAACCACCAACCTCTCATCCCTCCCCCGACGAATCTGGGGCCGAGCCTCTCGAATCTTCTCCGACCGATTTGCCCTATCGGCTCGACTCGACATGGATGTACAAGCGATGGACACCATAGACTTCGAATTGGATGGGGAAGACAACGAGAATGATTTGAAAATGAGGATTTTGGGGTGGGCCACTGCAGCAAAAGGGATGGGGATGAAGAGTCGGGGGAGGGTGACATTTATGGAGTTTACCAAGAGTTTTGATAATGATGGAAATCGAATCACCGTTAATCCGAGATATAATTTGAGTCAAGGGCGGGGAGATGTAGTCTTGACTTACGATGCGGATGACACCGTGGTTCAAGTGACGGCGTCAGAACACGATCAGGTGGTGACCATTTCTCAAAAACTCAATGATGAGAATATAATTTCACCGACTCTTTCGCGAGATGGAAGTTTGTCCTTGGCGTGGGATAGAAAATTGGGGGATGATAGCTCAGTGAGGACGACGTTGAATCCGAATAGATCGGTAGAGGTGGAGTGGAGAGATGCGGCTTGGACTGCGAATGTGAATTTTCCCATGGATCAAAGTGATTTAACAGGAGCTACAGTGCATATCAAGAGGGATGTCAAGTTTTAGATTTAGTCTCCGAAGTGAATCTAAATTCTTTCAGTTGGTCGTAAATGCTAGTTGTTCGAGAGCAACACACCGTGGCTCTCAGAATTATTTATGCTGCTGTGCAGAGACACAAAAAGAAACATACCACTATTGCTTGCCAACTATTTTTATAACTGCTATGAACGCCGGGTTAAAATATTAACCTGTGACGAAAAGAAATTTATCTTGGTTTTCTACACATGTTATGAAGCATCAGTGCAGTCCTCCCTTCTTTGATCGTTTCGACCTCGACTTGGATCTATGTTTCTTCTTTCTCTTCTTTCTCTTGCGACTGTCTAAAGAAGAAGACGAAGACGATGATTCCATCGAACTATCATCAGAGTAAGCGCGCCTCGAGCTTTTCTTTTCCATCTTTCTTCTGGAATGATCATTGTCATGTTTGTCGTTATATTCATGTCCATTTTTACAGTCGTCATTCTTCCCCTCCTGAGAATCATCAGACGATCTATCATCATCATCATCATCATCATGTCTTGTTTTCTCCGTCTTACTCTTTTTACTCTTCTCCTTTCGATGCTTCCTCTTCTTTTTCTTTCTACGCCTTCTGTCCTCATTGCTGCTCTTTGAACCATCGCCATCGCTATCTCCGTCATCATGCCCCGCCATCAAGGCCACAACTTGACCGGAGAGGCCGGTGGTTCTAGCGAGTTCGGCGTGTTCGGCGGATATGGCTTTGCGTTTTCTGGACGTGGCCTTTTCGCGATCTAGCGCCATTGTTCTGCGGTAGGCTTCTTCGTCGTCCTCTGAAATTGTAGTCGAAAGATGTTTTTCGAGGCGAGAGGGAGCAGATGTAAAAGATATTTCGGTGAGATTTACACATTTTTTATTGACACGAGAAGCAAAAATCACGCATTTCACGGCAACGTTCATAAAAATATTACAAAATTAAACATCGTTGGAACAATCTCTCATTCGCGCACAAATAAAAACAGTGGTAGCTTTACAAGAGTAACGTTACAACGTTTCACACTTGCTTGCAACAATCAACAGACACGAAACTCACCGGTAAAAGTCTTTCTCGCCCCCAATTTCTCCAACTGCTTGGCGACCACCTCATCGTAGGCTCGATCGAGTAATTGTTGTCGTTGACGCTGCATCGCCTCTCTGGCTTCGCGCTCGCGGGGATCCATTTTGTTCTGGATTAATTTCGATGCTATGATGTGGGGTCGTCGTGGGTGCTCCTACGTTGATAGGATGGGTGAGGTTGGTGTTGCTAGGGGTAACTCTGTAGATGGCGGACTCTCTGGCGATAGGTGACGGCTTTTCGTGAATGGTGTTGGTTGCAGTTTGCAGACCTGATAGCGGGCACTACCTCTAATCCAGCCGTCTGTCCCCCGATTGAGCCTGCTTTTGGCGGAAATCACCGAAGATATTATTCGAAGGCGATTCCGCAGGCGGCCACCAGAATTGACACGATTATGAAGCTCAAACCACGAATTCTGACATCGGTTTCTTCACGTGGGAACTTATACTGAAATTCGCGCCAAATTTAATTTTCTGATCTGAACAGAAGATTTATTGATCACAATATAACATAACGAGGGACAAGAACACCAGCAACTCTACGCAGCACTTTCAGAGCAACGTCCCATGGTACAATAATAAATGAGCGGTTATGACGCTGGCCAAAAGAAATCGCCGACGGCTCTCATAAAACATACAGGCTAATCCAGCCACTCATCACGAGCGAAGTCCTCGATCAACGTAAAATTTCTTCGCACAACATCGCTCCAAACATGTCGCCCCAAACCACCCCGAAACCGCCCCTCCGAGACTTCACCTCCCAATCAACTGGTCCCGCCGCCACCCTAAAATACTGTCCCCCCGCCTCCTCCACGATACTTTCTGTCATAGGCAACACCCCCCTAGTCAAACTCCAACGCGTCTCTTCCCACCTCCCCTGCAACATCTACGTCAAATGCGAATACTTCAACGCCGGCGGATCCGTCAAAGACCGCATCGGACTTCGAATGGTGGAAGACGCCGAAAAGAGCGGACGCATCAAAAAAGGCGACACATTGATCGAGCCCACGAGCGGCAACACCGGCATCGGCATAGCCTTGGCCGCCGCCGTGAAGGGATACAAATGCATCATCGTCCTGCCCGAAAAAATGAGCAAAGAAAAGGTCGACGTCCTGAAGGCCCTCGGAGCGGAAATTATTCGGACCCCCACCGAAGCCGCCTGGGACGCACCCGATTCGCACATTAGCATTGCGCGAAAGCTTCAAGCCGAGACGCCCAATTCGCATATTTTGGATCAATACACAAATCCTGCCAATCCATTGGCTCATTACGATGGAACCGCGAATGAATTGATACACCAATTGGACGGAAAGATCGATATGATTGTGGCCGGTGCCGGGACGGGCGGGACTATTTCCGGGATCGCCGCAAAAATCAAAGAGAGCAACCCGAATTGCACGGTCGTGGGCGTCGATCCGGTCGGGTCCATACTCGCTCTGCCGGACAGTCTCAATGACCCCGGCCGATTGAGTTCGTACCATGTCGAAGGGATAGGGTACGATTTCATCCCCAACGTATTGGACCGAAACTTGGTCGATACATGGATCAAAACCAAAGATTCGGAAAGTCTCGTCATGATGCGTCGACTCATCCGTGACGAAGGTTTGCTTTGCGGGGGATCTTCCGGAGCCGCCGTATCCGCCGCATTGCAGGCGGCCTCGTCGCTGAAAGCGGGTCAAAACTGCGTGGTCGTCCTTCCCGATTCCGTGCGAAACTACATGACCAAGGCACTCAGCGATGATTGGATGATCGATCACGAATTCATCGACGATGATATCATCAAGAAGAAGCGGTATAAGAATTGGTGGGCGGAGAAACGAGTATGTGATTTAAACCTCAATACTCCCCTGACCATTTCGAGAAACGTGCGTTGTAAAGATGCGATTGCTTTACTCAAAAAGGAAGGGTTTGATATGGTCCCAGTGATTGATGAGGAGGGAGATGTGGTGGGAGTGGTCACGGAGGGGAATATGAGCACCAGGATTATTAGTGGGAGGGCGAGTCCGGATGCCACTGTTATGGATGCAGGGGTTATTTATAAGAAGTTCAAGAAGTTGAGCATGAATGCACGGTTGGCTGATTTGGCCACGGCGTTGGATATGGAACCTTACGGTGAGAGCTTTGAGAGCGGTTTTTGTAATCTCAAATTGTTTTTTGTGGTCAAATTTTCAACCAACATAAATTGTCCTTTATTGATCTCAGCATTAATTGTCACCGAGCAACGATGCTTTGCCACCCGAAAAAGGAAAAGATCGGTATCGCAGGGATTCGAAGGTGATGTTCAAGCTGGAGACAAGAGTGCCGAGGCAAGAGAGCTGATGGAGGTTGTTACCAAGAGTGTCGTTTGTGGTATCGTCACTCGGATTGATTTGTTGGAATTCATTTCTCATGATGGGACCAAGTCAGAGTTAGGATAAGTGATTGCCTTGACCTTGATGGTAGAGCATTCGTGATGCTGTGAACGATCGAATTGTAATGTTTGATTATCAGTTGAGTAAGACGAGTATTATAGAGCAGTATAAATCGACTGTGTTTATTAGAGAACGACATTTGTACCATACCTCCAAAATAAACTTAAATGAATATTAAGTAGATTTGACAATGACACACCCAAACATTAACTTGAACTACACAATATGTGAACACTGCAAACGTCGTTCTTCTGAAGCTTGGAATTGCTCACGTGACATGCGCTCCTCAATCTTTGAAAAAAGAGGAAGGTAATCCATCCGAATCCGTATTTTCGGCTTCTAAATCCAGAAGAGTTGAAACAACGCTTTGATTTTGATTGAGGGGGGACCTACTTACCACTGGTTGAGATTTATTCATAAATCTCTCTGAAACCCAATTCATTCCACCTGCAATTCGTTCTTTGGCAACGTCCAATGAGGGATGACCATTCCCAGATTCCTGTTCCATCTTCTTCTTTTGCTCTTCCCTCCATTGCATGTGCCCTTCCGTCCAATGCTCGACTGAGTCTCCTGCAGCCTTTGCTGCGGAAGTCCATGTGTTTCCAACAGCCTGAGAAAGGGATGCCCATCGTTGTCGAATGTGTGCTCCATTGTTGCTGTCATTAGTCGGTGCCACTTCCACTCCTTCTGCTGATGTACCATCCGCATGTGTGCGTCTCTCGTTCAAACTGGCCACACTCCGCCTCACAGCCCCCCATCCATGATTCACCGCCGGAACAACCTTCTCGACAACCCCGTCCCCCGCGGGCTTGACAACCTTTTGATGAAAATCGTTCAACTTCTCCGAAATGTGATATTTCTCCTCGACATTTTGTTTCACCTCGCCTACCTTTTGAGAAATGCCGTGTTTGGCATCCACCTCTTGAATTCTCGTGGAGAGAGTTCGCGTGAGATTCGTGGCGGTCGATTGGATTTGAGATCCGAGGACGGCGAGGCCTTCGATGGGGATCGTGCCATTTTGGTGGGTTGTTGGTTGAGGCATGGTGAAAGTTTCGCCTTGAGTGTGTGCGAAGGTTTGTGTGGGTCGGTCTGGCTGTGGGGGTTGTCCTCGGTGGGGTTCTCCCGCCGCGGCCGCGAGGACTGCCCATGGGTCTGCGTCTTCTTCTAGGGCGTTTTCTTGTGCGGAAGCGTCATTGCGGGGCGTTTCGGATTCATTGGGTTGAGGAATGGACGCAGCATCGCTCGATGTCGTGAATGGATCGTCGAAGGATTCAATGGCTGGCATTGAAGAGTGTGTGGATTCCATCATGGCTTCGGAGGTTCGCGAATGAGATGATATTATATATTGTGAAACTGCCCTCGTAATCATGCTGGCTCCAAGGTGCGTGGTATGGTAAGATACCATGCACTATTGTACGATACCTTTTAAACTCTACATAAAACATTAAATATTAGTGAGGTAACGGGTATTTTATATGTACTCAGTTCCTATGCGTCGAAGGCTTCTTTTCGTAAAAAGATACTTACCTTTAATATATTTTGAATCGACGCGTGTTCTCCATTATATCCGGATCAAAACCACGAATCACCAGAATCGTGTACACACTAAAAACGCGAAGCAGCCATTTCCAAAGTCACAAAACAAAACTGCCGACGACAATGACGGTCCCAGGCACCCCCCGCTCCACGCCATTCGGCTTCGGAAACACCGCCGACGGTCCATCAGACACCCTCCTTCTTTCCCTCACCTGCCTCGCCGCTCTCTCCCTCTTCTTTGCATTCTTCGTGTTTCGTCCTCGGACCAAGGGTGGGAAAAACGGACCTCCAGTCGTCACTTCGAGTCCTGTTTGTGGTCTCCCCGTGGTTGGAACTATTGTTGAGTTCGGGAAGAGTCCTGTTAAAATGGTGCAGCGGTGTTATGAGGATTATGGGCCAGTATTTACTGTTCCGGTAGGTTGATTTCTGCGTCTACGTGAGGATGTGCACAAGTTGTGTTCTTAAGATACCAATCGTTTTTCACTCTTTTGATACGTGCATAACGTCCGCCAGTTCTTCCACAAACGCCTCACCTTCCTCATCGGTCCAGAGGCCCAAGAGCCATTCTTCAAACACAACGACGACGTCCTCTCACAAAACGAAGTCTACGGCTTCATGAAACCCGTTTTTGGACCGGGAATCGTCTACGACGCTTCCAAGAAGAATCGGCAAGTGCAATTCCAATCCATGGCCAATGGACTGCGCACCGCTCGCCTTAAGGGATACACCGCCAAAATTGAACGCGAAACTCGTCAATATCTCGAGAGTTGGGGAGAGTCGGGAGAGCTAGATTTGTTCCATGCCCTTTCCGAACTGACCATACTTACTGCGTCGCGTTGCCTACACGGAGATGATGTTCGAGAGAAGCTGTTCAAGGAGGTTTCGGAGCTCTATCACGATCTTGATCAGGGGCTGACTCCTCTCACGGTCTTTTTCCCCAATGCACCCACCAAAGCGCACATGAAAAGAAATGCGGCGAGGGCAAAAATGGTTGAATTATTTTCCAAAGTGATTAAGAACCGCAGGGAGAATCCGAACGTACAACACTCGGACGGGACGGACATTCTCTCGATCTTTATGGATGTCAAGTACAAAGATGGATCGGCCATTACGGACGAGCAGGTTACTGGTCTTCTCATTGCGTTGCTTTTCGCCGGACAACACACTAGTTGCATCACTTCGACCTGGACGAGTCTTTTCATACTCAACAACCCCGAGATTACCAAGCGCATCATTGCTGAGCAAGAGGCTGCGTTTGCTTCGGATCCAAGTGCACCCGTTGATTATAAGTTGGTGAACGAGGATATGCCCTTGCTCCATAACTCTATGAAGGAGGCCTTACGCCTGTGTCCTCCCTTGATTCTTCTCATCCGCTATGCTCTTCAAGATTTCGAGGTCTCTTCTGGTGGAAAGAATTACACCGTCCCTAAAGGAGACATGGTCCTCATCAGTCCATCTGTTGGCATGAGAATCCCCGAAGTATTTAAGGAGCCCAACCTCTTTGATCCTGATCGCTTTGGCCCGGGAAGGGAAGAAGACAAATCCAGCCCCTTTGCCTACATGGGATTCGGCGGTGGCATGCACAGCTGTATGGGTCAGAACTTTGCCTTCGTTCAGGTGAAAACAATTTTGAGCGTCTTATTTCGTGAGTTTGAGATGGAAATGGTTTCGGATAAGATGCCCGAGATTGATTACGCGGCGATGGTGGTTGGGCCTAAGGGAGATTGCCGTGTGAGATACAAGAGGCGTCAGCAGAATAAACAGTGAAACTGTTCTAGGGGGTAAATTCGGTGTCGTTTTGAAAGGGGCGTGAGTATCACGTAATTTATAACTATTGATTAAGCTGAGAATGATGAAGTAAACATATATTAGTAATTCCTCGGGAGGAATACACTCTCACTTCACATTGATTACTTCCGTAGTTAAGTTGTGTTTAATTTTTAACAACTCTCAAAAAGATTATTACTAATTATTTATTGAATGGCCTGGCTGTCTCAAAAACATTAGAGGCTCGTTCATCAATCTTCCTTTGAATTGAATTCTACAGTCCCCTACCCACTATTTAACAATGCTTAATACCATAAACCTAACGTCCTCCTGTAACCGCACTCATAGCCTGCTTCCGAATCTCTTGATTGATCTTAGCCTCGATCCTCTTATCCTCCTCCTCAGCAATCCTCTCTCGCATCTTCCTGTAAGTCGGATACCGGCACAAAATGTACGTATTAAACACCGCCACGCCAGCCAAAACACCAGCAGTAATATAACCTAAAACTCCTTGGTAGAACCACACCACGCTCGCCATGAGAAGGTAGAATATAAAGCGATAGACTGAATTGAAGAGAAATCCAAAATTCATGGCGATTGCTGTGCGAACGAACTTCAGCTGGGTCTCAAGGCAACAAATCAATAACCCGCCGCATATCGCATAAATCGACAACACCCAAACCGAAATCCCCGGAATGCTAACCAACTCGACGATGGAGCATGCAATAAGAAGGGCCGCCGCGGCAAGATTCGCCACCCGCATGAAAAGAATCATGCGGGGCAAATCGCTCTCGTCCACCGGTTTGGCGGATTTCGCTTCGGCCCGTGCACTCATGGAGTTGAGGATGGAACCCGCGACATTGTCGGTGGGAGCGGGGGCCGATGCAGTTTTGGAGCTGGGTGCGGGCGTTTCGTTTAGGGAAAAGGAGGAGGGGGTGGGTGCGGCGGCGGCGGGTGTTGGTGCCGGTGCGGGCGTGGAGGATGCTTCGAGCCAGGAGGGAGTTTCGCCGTCCATTCTTTGTCTTGGAGAGGGGAGTGCTTCAACGGGTTTCGACTTCCGAAAGTGATGTGAAAAATCTCCCTTCTGGCGTTGGTTTCTTTCGGAGCGGGATTACCATATCAGGCAGGTGCCTTGACACAGTGTGTTGTTGCGTTGGGGCACCGGTCAACGGTCTGTTTGGAGGGAATTGTGAAAATCACATATTTCCCGGAAATTTCAGTATTCTTCATACAAACATTCCAAACTTCGATTTTAGCAATGACAGTGACCAATTGGGGTCATCAAACATCAATAGAGAGATGTTGTCATCATCACCAGTTTATCAAAAAGATATGGTAATCAAAAGGTAGTCACCAGAAATCTTTTGGTTCTTCAGGTTTTTAAATTCAAAAGATCATCACTTGGGTACAACTCAGAATTGACTTTGAACCATTGTCACAACTTTGAACCATTACGGATGCTGAGTATTTCAGGTTGTACACATTTTGACAAAAAATTGTTTGGACATGAAGTGTCAGATAGTCTTTCTATACTTTACTACATAGTACAGTGAAACAACTAGATCTAGACCGTGAAATCTGTCTGCCGAGTCGTAAATATGAATTTTATGAAACCAGTTCTAATTCATAAAGGTGCTGATAGTACAGCTATTTTGCTATGCATCTTGGTCTGAGCGTTTGTCCATTTTGGGACGATGGTCATCTCTTTAGGAAGAATACTCACAATTTACTGCGCTGTGGTTGTACAAGAACAAAGTGTAGTAAGTAATATGACAATCAGGGATAACTTTTGAACCACAAAGAGGACCAGGAGCCCAGCATATGAGCGTGTTGGTCTCATAATGGAGAATCTATTTATAGGGAACTTATGTGGAGAAAATGGGTATAAAGGCCTCAAAACACAAAATGCCCAGAAAATCAGTTGGATTTTGTAAAATGAGGTGATCTCTATGAAATCCTTGTTCACCGATATATGCCGCATCAAATCCACTTCAAAAAATCCTTGCAACAGCAGCCACTTTCTATTTTACATAATGGGTGACTACCGTAATTCGTTTTTT
>JALLPD010000329.1:0-17203 GCA_036940065.1 Cyclotella cf. meneghiniana
TCTACAAATGCAAAATGAAAACAGTGAATATGAACAACAATCAACAGTTAAAAAAGAAAAAAAACAATTTAATTCTTATGAACAACAATCAAACACAGCAACCATTAATCATAACAAACCATTAACACACACTACACAAGAATAAATGTTTAGAACAAAAATGTTTAAATAATACAGAACCTTAATCAGCAAATGAACCATTAAAAACAACATTACAAAACAATAAAAAAGAACCACAAGGCAACAATCAACAAGCACAATAAAAGAAGTATAGGTGCAACACATCAAACAACATGTCCAACACAATGTCAAAAACAATCACAACAATCAATGAGGACAACTATACAATCAACAATGAGTGCACAACAACCAAGTACAATAAGAAGTGAACCCACAAAACACAACAACAAATCACTTGTTAAAAATGTAGGCTGTATAATGAAGACTAAGGCTGTGATTTAGTCGGACCAATAGTGAATAACAGATAGCATTTCTGAAAATTATTTGTATTTTTTACTGTTGCACTTTTTGCAAAAAATCATGATTTAGTTGTGCAAGATTGAAAACTTTAAACAGGTTATAGTCCAATAGTGCAATAGTGTCTTCAAAAAGTGCAAGAATAATTTATTTTGGTTAAAACAAATCAATGTTTCCAGTAGCTTCTGTAGAATTTCTAATGTTTCCTGAGAGAATTTTGGACCGATGCAGCAGTCTCTCAGTTGGTTGTTGCAGTAGTTGCCATCTCAACCTTGTCTACCCAGAACAAATATGAGTAAGCTGCTTATAATGTCAAGCCGGCAATACACGTGACATGACTGGCTGTTGCAGTGATGGCATCATTGTGAGCCATCATTGTTCATGGAGGTAGTTGAATTAGTTACACCTACAATTTGATGAAGTAATTTATTTCATAAAGTTGATTCATTAATTAAGTTTCAAGTTAGCCATTTGATTAATAAATGAATTATGAATTTTATAACTATATTTATTAATTAATTATTAGAACTGCATTACTGGGTTTGGTGGCGACCCGGCTCTGAGCTTTCAGGTAATGTGACTGCCAACTGTTGCGGTTCTGCCATAGTCAGATTTGGGGGCTGTATGTTTTGTTGCCTGCCTGGTTGGCAGAAGTCCAGATTTATGGGCAATTGGATGAGCGGTCATTCAATTCTTGATGTCTGTTGCACTGGCTGTTGTGTTCAGTGGCCATTGAGGTTTAGAAAGCAAGGTGTTCATGCTGAATTTTTTGTGCTTAGAGAGAGGTTAAATGTATAAAAAGTGGTGGGAGTTAATTGAACTATTGGGCACTATCAAAAAATTAGGGGTCAAAAGCACTTACTATTGGGCTGTTTGGCCTTGCCAAAGTGCAATAGTCAATAGCAAATTGTAATTTTTCTGTCTATTGCACTATTGGGACCTACTAAATCGACAATATTGCCGGTCAATCCTGAATGGTATGTTTTAGCAAGAAAAATGCTTTCACTATTCACTATTAAGGTTGAGGGAACTGGACTATATAAAAAGTAAAAATGAACATAATGTGGCCCAACTAAATCACGGCCTAAGGCCCATGCTTATTGTGATATGTAGCGCAGCATGTAGAGTGTTTTTTGTACTTTGTGGCAAGGTATGTTATTTATGCAATAAGCCTTATTATGGTTTGTGCAGCACATGTCACACTTAAAATGTTCTACATTATATTGTTCGATTGCCTTATGGTATTTCCATATGTATCCTAGCTCAGCAAGCTGTTCTTTTGCTCTTGGATGTATTTTACGTAAACTAAGGATATACATCACATAGGAAGAGGTTGCTGCTTTGCATTTTGATTAGCAACTTGCTCTGCAGGAAAATCAAGGGACCATGACCTATTTCTTGCAGAGCAGCAACCTCTGTGTGCTGCAGGATGTATCCATAAGGTTCATAAAATTCATCAAAGACAAAAAACAGCTCTAAGGGCTATGTTACATGTCATGATAAGCATTGGCCTAAGGAAATCACCCCACAGTCCCATTATTTTATTGACACTATAATACTTACTTAGGCATTCCTGGTTTGTTCCAGACAGAATTTGGACAATACAAGACTAAAAATAGAGTCTCCACAAAACTCTCAGAGTGTTTTTGAACCCAAAAGAGCTCTATGAAGTCACTTATTAATGAAGATATCTCTCTTTAACTAATTATTATCTGCTCACAATTTTAAAACCTAATTATTGTTAAATCTACTTTCTACCTACTGCCTATATTAGGGGGTGTCCTACCTAGCCAGACAATCCCCAACTCTAGAGAAATACAACATGCTTCCTCTGCAAAAATGAGGCAAAAGTTGACAACACTGAGCCTGATCAACTCAAGTATTACAGCAAGTGAAATTATAGCACTCACCTATACAAGTCAATGAGACCAGCAGCTTCAAACAGGCAATTTGGCCAGCAAGTCTGTGAAAAAAACAACTCAACTCAACCATTCTGCCCTGAACAAGACAATCAGATATTCCAAGAGCAAACATGGAAGGCAATGTGCAATCCATTCCTGAACTGACACGGCAGATTGCTGCACTTACTGCCGTAGTGACAAATTTGGCTAATGACATTTTATCAACAAAGCTCCTCCTACAGATGCAGCACCACCCCCAACAGCCATGGCCTTTGTCCCCCTCTCCTGGCATGGCTGCAATCATTGAACTAATTGACTATACCACCAAACATGGAGCCAACATATATTAGCAAGGCCCTTAGCTCTTGGAATTATCTTCAGCATGAAGGCAGCTCAGGTGGTTATTTTTGAAAAAGAACTACAAGACAGGGCAAACATGATACAACGGGAGAAAGGCATACAAAACATCTTGAAATTAACCAACAGGGATAGCCGATTCATAAGCCTGATCACCGAGTACGACCAAACTGATGCCAAAACACTCAAAGCAACATTCATCACAGGCATCAATTCAGAAAAGTAAGCCACAGAAATAATAAGCAAATGTGGTGCTGTCTGTACAATAGCCTCACTGAGTGGGCCAATGTAAGTATGCGTACCTATCAAAAGGACTACACGCTCATCATAAATGGAGAACTCAAGGTTGTCTGTCCTCTCGTGTACACAACTATCATGAGGCATGCTACTTTTGATGGCAAGGCAACTGTCACATCAGTCTGAGCCAACCTTTCTAGCTCACACTATATGCAAACAAGGAGAATGGCAACATTGATAACCTTCATACTTACTTCAACCAAACTATGCCCAGCACAAGGCACATGGTCAATCTGTTGATAATGTTCATACCATCCTATTCAAGCTCTCCTTCAAATTGTTGGTAAGTACAATCCTGTGGTCATGACCAAAAGATTTCTGAGAGAGCATCTTGTGTGTCAATGTCAACATATAAAAAATGAATTTTACTGCTTTTTTAACATCATTTTCTCATATCACATCTGTTACAGTTTACAACAAAAACACAATGCGCCGATGCCTTTACAAATCATGAAATAGCAATCTTGGCATTTGTCAAATTATGCTGTTTCAAGCTTGTTGCATGGGCTGACAAGAAAAAGCCAACCATCTGGGATTCTTGAAAAGTAACATCAAGTTTCCTTTCTGAAATTTAATCAATACTTGACTTGCAAGCATTGGCAACAAAGCTAAACTGCAACTATGCTGTCTGCACAATTATAGCTTCAATTGGAGACTGGACTGGTGTTTTTCTATATGCATAGTCTTGCTATCCACAAGTACATTTTCTTTGGTGGCATCATGTCATTTGATTCACAAAAAATATCTTGCGACAGGCAGTGCACATCATTTCAACTTTTGATGGAGGGACAGCTGAGAAAATTCTGGCAACGAAGTTTGTAAATGAACAACATAACTGTGGTTAATTGATTGAGGATAATATTGTTGATGGTACAAAATACTGACTTTTTGTCTTGTGGGATGAAAAATGTGATATCAATGAAATCAAAGGTCACAATGGTAGTGTGCCTGTGCTGTGTGGTTACCGAAAGACTTGTTTTTTGCAGGAGCAGATTAGTTTGTCTCAATTTGGTTCAAAAAATGTATAAAAGATTGCACATGTTGAATTCAGAACTCTACAGTACTTGTCACTGCATGTTTGAGCTTTAGATGCTTTTGATCTCTGCATCAAGAATCAACCAACAAGGTTCAGATCCACATATATAAACAAAATTTACAGAATCTCACAAATAACTGGAGCTCTCTAAAGCTGCAGTAATTGTGAATTTGGACAACCAGTCATAATAGGTAGTCTAACCTTAAAATTTTACTCCTCCTAGTGTCACATCCTTACAAATCTAAGCAAAACTGTGCTACTGTTGGAAGTGATTAGACATTACATCTTTGGAGCAAGGAGTTTATAAATCTTTGGCTCGAACTTCATTTTCAGTGTATCAATTGGGGACAAGGATGGGTCGATTTTTGTAGGATGATATTTTCAATTTTACGGGAATTCTCCTTGGAATGTAGTGTTTGATTTGAGTTGTGACTATTATATTCAAAGACATATTTAGTGTTTTCACAATAATCAGTTTATGTGATGGAATGTTCCCCACAATTTATGTTATTTAATAGAATCAACTTAAGCATTATTCACACTGGCAGAGATTCACTTCATTCTATAATTGCAGTCCATCGTCTCATGATCAAAATCTTTAAACGTCCATGTACCTTCTTATGACATATTTTTTTCATTAGTTGCCAACGAAACAGGACAGCAAGCAACTAAGGAAGAAGTGTTACTGTGGAACTAAATCATGTATGCATAGGCCTTCCCCTGTCTGTGCGAATAAATATTGCCTTTAGAAATGAGTGTCACCCCATATAATTTTTTTCAGTGATCTAAGGGAGTTGATTGTCCAAATAACATCAGGCAGTATTAGACTTGCATTTGAGGCAACATTTGTGTCAGTGATGGGTGATATTTTATAATTACTACCTCCATTCTGTCAGTGCCATATGCCTCTTTCTCATTCAACCAGGTTGTGAACGAAAGAAGTTAGAAGCTTTAATGATCATTGGGGCCCAGTGGCAAAAACAATATCATTAAACAATTAAGGAAAGACACTTCTCATTGTTAAGAACTCAAAGAAATATTCAAATATGGAGAGTTCATGTTGTATAAAGGAAGATTGTGGGGTGCCATGTGGCTTAATATGTTTTTCATCTTGAATCGTCCTCATGCGATATTCTATGATGATTCGACTCAAAGAAAAAGACATTGTTCCTTCTCTGTCGGTTATATCTTATGTTACTTCGCATCTACAATTTTGAACATCAACTAAGTATACATGAAAGTTGATTTCATTGAATAAATACTCTGTCTTAACCTACCTACCTTCAGAGCAATCCGCAGGTCCAGTTACTTTCTCCCAAACCTAGACACAATATCAATCATCGTATCAAAATCCCGCACAAACCAACAAGCCTTTTCTCTCACAGCATCCCTAACAACAACGCCTCCAAACCCAATAAAAGCGTCCGCCGGCGGCTTCGCCTGAGCATCCGTCGCACCATCTCCCACCATAACCATAGTCCCATAACTGTACTTTTCTTTAATCATTCGCAGGGCTTTAGGTTTGCCCTGATCCGCACTAGTTGGTTCGTTGGGATCAAATCCTGCGTAATTCCCGTCATTGTCGAACAGAATGGTATTTGCATATATGTTGGAAGCATTCACTCCCAGAGTTTGGGCCACCGGTTCGATCATGAGACGAAATCCCCCACTGACGAGATACACATGGGTTCCTCGTTTTTGCAATGCTTCTACCAAACGATCCACACCAGGAGTTAATCTCAATGGATGTCTTTCGAGACAGGTGGCGATGTCTGATCGAGAGGGTTTAATGATGTCGAGACGTGCGGCGAGGGCATCTTCGAATTTGATGTTGCCGTTCATCGCTTTGAGGGTCCATGCTGAGACTTCTGGTCCTTTTCCGAGAGTTTCTGCGAGGACATCCTGCATATTTGGTTTGTCAGATTCGCAGATTCATATAGGACAACATGTCCGACGCGTAAGAAATCATGGGGGCGGCGAGCAACGTTAGTTCAATCAGTGCACAAGGTGAGCCAGTGAGCACAATTTTCCGAAACGGCAAAGAACTTTGCCCAATACAGCACAATGTGGACTCACAATGCCCTCCTCATCAATGACGGTGGAATCCACATCAAAACAAACTGCATCTGCCTTGGCCAACATCTCCATAGCATAACCAACGCTGTTTCCCTCCAAATCCATCCCCTCATAGTGAGACAAAACATCTTCCCCAAAGGCGCTGGCTTGCGTCGACAATGTTTGACACCGAGACTGGTGCGTCTGTCTGTAGTTAGAGGCGTTTACATCGGAATTAGTCATTCTTGAGGGAGACAACGACAAGGATGCGGTCGAGGAGGAATGCGTGCGAATGACGGATAGTGACGGAGGAAGGAAACACGGCGTCAATGCTGATGAAAATGGCTTGACTGATGGACGAGCCGCCCCGGCAAACGAGGGGAGTGTTCGAAGGAAGGAGATGTGGCGAAAAATGCGTTGCGAGGGCATCATTGTTCACGAAGGTTGATTGGGATGTGCTGTGATGATGAGCGATGGGGTTTGGATTTGGATGTGACAATGATGGTACCAAGTGTTTACGCTTCGTCCTGGCATTGGGCACTTAATCACCTCGGAGCAGTGTTAAATAATAGTGGATGCGGTTCGTTCACCTTCTTCAATCCGGACGGATGGAAGAATTAAATTTTGCGTGTCTAGAGCCTCAGCACACTTCTATCATCTTTGCTTGTAACATACCACGCACAGGACCATACAAATGCTGCCATGCAATACCTATGATACTATACCCCAAACGGGATGATGTGCGCGTAGTTTTCTACGAGGATTGGAGGTATGGTATTGTACCTTACGATCTGGTATGATACCACAAGGTCAGGAACATGCCAACGAGTATATTTTTTAATCTTTCAAACATCATTATTTCACAAAATACTCTGTTGAACAGAAATGCTCCACGTGGAGGCAAGAAACCGAAATAAGTAAGAAACACGGTCCGAGGGGAGTATGTTTTAACGTACGTTTTTGAAAAATCAATGTCATATTAAGAATCACGATTTTTTGGCGATTCTACAGTTTCACAAGTAGCTAATATACCAGAAATTTGGCGATTCCCTTGTGTTTCCATTCGCTCCCCGCTCAGAACACCATTCAGATGACTCAGATACCACGGACATTACGGAACCACTATGTGCATAACAGTTGCACACCAGTCTCACATCAAACATTTGAAAACGTTACTTTTTTATAAATTTCTCGTAACATTGTAAAAATCATTTCTTATACTTTAATCCTTAGGAATTTAAAGAGGTGTTTCTTCCAGAGGTGGCCATTTGTTGCCAACAAGGACACTATCTCACCCACATTTGATTTTTTGTGCTCAAAACCTGATAAAATATTCTAGTCACATGTTGCCGTGGCAGGATGAAGACCCATCCGGTAAAGGTAAAAATAATCACCCCAAAGAAGATTTATTAGGCTGTAAAAGGATGTTTACACCCAAACATATTCTTGTGGGTCTGGCTATCTGAAGCTGATCATTGTTGATTTCTTTTGATTTGTGGCACTCAGTCGGGCATGGCATCTCAATTGGAGCATAATGTTTGGGCATGCTATTACGACACAGTATCTGTTTAGGTGTAGCATTGTGGTTGGAGTTTCCCTTGTATTGTGCTGTAATTTATGGCGAGACTCTGGCTAAATGTAGCTAATTGTTTTCGTGTTTGGCAGTTTCTGTTTTGAAACCAGCTCTCAAGTTTTTTGTTGGTCAAAAAGACCACAAAAGCACTTGATCTGTGTCAACAGGAGTGTACTCAAAAGACATGTTTCATTACAGTGTGGTCTTTGTGGACTTGCTGTGCTGTGATTTTTGTGTTTTGCATTGGTGCTATCAGCATTGATGAGGTGTGTGTTGGTCTTGTCGCCTTTGATGTGGTTGGTGTTCGTGAGATGAGTGTGTGTGTGTGTAGTCTATGTTTGAAGTGTGGTTGGCATTCGTCTTGGATGCTTTTGGTCTTCGTTATTGTTTGTATAGTTGTCACTGTTGATAAATGGTTTTCTTGAGATCTCTTTCTTGTTTAGAAAATTCTTTCACATGGAACTTGTGTATAAAATCCCACTCTACTGGCCTAGTTCTCCATTTGGGTTGGTCCAGCAAGAACCGGGATTTTTGGCGATTCTATTGGTTCCTATGTCAGTGGTAGAAAAGAAAAGTGGCGATTACTGGTTCCTCTATGTCCAACCGCTTGTGAGGATCAAAGAAAAGAATAAGATCACGTCCGTTATGGGACTTGTAGAATTCTACATTGGAATCAAGATCGGGGTAGGACCACGAGTCAAAACTCTTTTGGTATGCTATATCTTTGTACGAAGTGAAGAAAACTCTGTCATGGAATTTTTCTAATAAAACAAAACAAAAGACTAAAAAGACAGAAAACTTCTCATGTAAACTTCTTGATGAGCGAAAGGATTTGTATTTTTAGCTGGAACGAGAAGAGAGGCAATTGACATGGGACGTCAGACCACCCACATTCATTATGCCTCGCTGAACTGACACAAGACTGGACAAAGGTCCGGTACAATACAAGCTGTCGGTTGATCGATGAGAACAAAAAGCAAACGCCGTGACATCAAGCCGTCTTGAGACTTCGCAAGACCACCATCTTTCTCATTCCATCGTAGTATCTCGGCAGTGTTCCGATCTTGCCCGCAGTCGTCACCCCACCTCACTGGTCTGTGCCTGTTGTTCCTGTTGGTGGGGACGTGCACAACCCCGTGATATAAACAACACATCCAAATCACGACAGCTACCAATTGACATCAGGCGTTGTAACCCTAACTCTGCAATGTTTGTACGAATGTTAAGACGGCCGAGAAATCATCGTCACGGCCACGAACGAGTTTCATTGCAAGATGACACGAACAATGGGAACAATGGCAGCGGCGATGGCGATGGGAGTGCCAGTCTGTCCGAAGATCGAGAGGAGCCGGCCCTCATGCTTGACACCCCCGGTAATGTTGGCATCGTGGTGCTCCAAAGCAATTCCAACAGCGTCATCGACGATTCCAATCATTTGAACCCCGTATCTTCCAATAGCGATCCCCCCGAGGCAACCCAACGCACCCAGTCCAACGAACAGCGTCCACCTTCTGACAGCCCCACCGATCCGAACGTCCTCCTCCACCCCCATCCCACCACACACCCCTTCTTAGCCTCTCAAATTCGAACAGAGCGTCACATCCGCCACCGTCGACAACACACCTGCACCCTCCTGTTAATCTTCCTCCTCTTCCGCCTATGGATCGAAGCCATCCTCCAAAAAGACGTGGGACTCCTTTTTCTCTCCATCATGGGAACCGCATGGACCTATCGATGGTGGACCTCGAGGAGACAAGAAGAAGACGAGTACGATCGACAAATCGAGGAGACTTCCAATGCTCGCAACGCCGCCACCGCATCGGCGAGGAGGAACGAAGGCACACCCGACGCTGCATCCGCCTTTGATCCGGATTTGGGACTCATGTCCTTCCAGGCGCAGTTGGCGTTGGCCATTTTGGAAAGCCAGCGCCAAATGTTTGAAAATGGGGGATACGGCGGGAATGATCGGAACGAACTTCATAATGGACCGGGTGTCACGGAAGAAGCCAAAGGAAAGTGGACAAAGTACGAATGGGGAGGGGAGGGATGCAGCGAGTTGAAACGATTGGCTTCCGGGTCTTCCATGGAATTGTTGGGGGAGGGGTGCAATAATACTGGTTCGCCCAGAGTGGGCAGCAATTACGGGAGTGTGAGTAATTCGCCCACCAATAGCGATGGAGAGGGCGATCATCCCTTGCACTCGAGTAATTTGCGCCGCTCCGAACTTTCCTCGTCTAAACTGGAGGAGGGGTTAGTCCTCTCACTTTACGAAGATGAACCATCTTGTTCGATTTGTCTTTGTGAATACGAAAAAGGCGAATCGGTGATGCGTCTTCCGTGTAATCATCTTTATCATGAATCATGCCTTGATTCTTGGATTACCAATCACGTTCGATGTCCCTTGTGTAACTACGATTTGATGGAGGGATTTGAGCCGCCGCCAAGACCAGCAGAACAACAACCGCAAAACAACGCACACGATTTGTTTCGAAGAATGATTGGGGCAAGAAGGGCATCTGCAAGGAGCACCAGGAGGCAGTTGGCTACTATGCTTGCTGCGATGGAGGATTCTGTTGTGTGAATAATATGTGTATGAAAATGAGGAAATTACGTGGAAATCCAATCTCTGGGATATAATACAATGCGTTTTAACAGAGATTATTGTTTCAATCCACAATGCTCTCGTAAGGAGCACATCAATGTCTACAGAATTCGTTTTCTTCTTCCATTACAATTTCATCCTGGGCCAATTTGCGCCAGGCAGCACGGACTGTTCCTTTGCAACCGATTTCAATTCTGTTTGTTAGTGAGCACAAAAACGCCATACACTCAACAGTAGTTGTAGCCTGTTGCAGTGTGTTACCCCCCTTTAACAAAAAACTCCCTTAAATCTCTCAACATTATCAATTGATTGTAGTGTTTGGAGGTAAGGGTTCAAGAAGTGACCACAGTGTGATCCATAGAAAGTTGCAATTTAGCCCCGTAGTAGCACTATCCCAATATTCAGCAGGTGTCTAGAGTCAATCTACCTAGCAAGGTACTAAAATCAATTTAGCTTTTTCTAAACAGTATCCCATATCAAGTCCCTTGAAACTACCGCCAGGTGTGATTCCACAAACCCAGAGAGTTCCGTCCTAAAGTCCTATTCATCACATGATGCAACACCATGAATAAATATTATGCAAAAGTAATCCTTAACAAAAAAACATCTTTTGCCCCTTCTACTGAATATCTTTGCTGCTAAACTCGTTGTGTTGGCTGTGGAAGACATCATGAACGACACTTTGCTGCCAATGCACTGTATAAGTTGCCAGATAAGCATCTGCTCATAGATCAGAAAGATTGAATTGCAAGTTCTTTTGTTCTTCTTCTCTTGGAGTGAACTGTCTTTGAACTGTGTAGAATTCTCAAGAGCCAAGGAACTTATGGACAAAAACATTTCTGGTGAAACCAATACAAATTTGTTCTGGAATAAAGCCAATAAGATGAAGTGTTACCAAGTTAGAATTTTTGACCCACCTTGGCAAACAATAAGGTGTAATGGAATCAGGTGCTACCACTTCTAAGGCTGGGACTTTGTAGGCCCAATTGATGAATCGATTGGATGGGAGTGAGTCCCATATGCTTGATTGGTCAATTGACACCACAAATCAGTGACTTTGTATGACCCAATCACCATATAGAATCACATCGAACAGCATATTTTGATTTATTGATCGGATCAGTCATGAGTCCAACAGTCCAATCGGAGCTCTGATTGGACACTCTTTTCCTCGCCAAATCCGATTGTCCAATCGGTTGTTCAATAAAAAATTACGCACATATCTGCCCAACAATATTGCAAAACAGCTCCACCACACCACCAACCAACCCCCCAATTGTTTCCATCCTATCATTCTGTATTCACGATGGATACCTTCTCAGATATAGAGTCTTATGCAGAATCATTCTTCATCGAAAAGTTCATGCACTGTGTTGAGGGGTTGTATGGAATCACCATTGATTCTGCTGACATGTTTGAGAAGTTCCAAAGGGAGAATATTCATTGCTCATTTCCATGGTCAATCAGGTTTGTGCCAGGCCGATTCTCTGTTTGTACAATTATACCATGTCCAATTGAACCATGACTCATGGCTCCAGCCAGCTGTTGCAACAACTGAGGTTATTGGCCATCCCCATCAGCTCAATGAATACCCACATCATTTTGGGAATGTGATGCAGTCAAATTGGTATCAAAAATTTCTACACCCAGCTGTTTGTCAGATGACGTACTGTTGTTCCAGCAAAAACAGGTGGTTGGATTTCAAAAGTTATTTTAGACTTACACTGGAGAAGGTTGACAACCTCACGAATATCTTCATTAATAGGGGATGGTGTATTTCATCCAAAAATAATTCAGACAAAACTGTTTTATATGTAAAGACACAACTTAGAATCTTGGGTGCCCTGAACATCTTGGGTCATCATACTCCTATCAGACAACTTACGATGAATACAGAACTGTCAGGCAAGGATCATTATTTGTTTTTTCATAAGTTTATCAATCAACTGAGCTCAGCAAAAGATGATTTTATTAAGTATCATGAGACTGTTGATGAGTTGAAGTCTGTGGTGAGAAAGTATTCAGCAAAGAATCTTCCAGGATATGGTGTGTCCATTGATGTTGTACACCTCAAGTGGAGCAATTGTCCTCCTGGTGACTATAACAGGAGGATAGGTAAGGAAGGTATCCCACACTTGCATCTGAGGTGATAACCGGGAATGATAGGGACATCCTTGGCATTTTTCCTGTTTAATTTGGTACTTGTAATGACCAACATATTGTCAAACTGGATCCAATGGTGAGCAAGTTGAAGAAAGGTTGGTACAAGGAAGCTGTGTGGCATCACTACAATTTCCTGGGCTGCGAGTAAGGTTGCATGGAGCCTATTTGATTTGTGATGGGGGATAACTACGCTGGCTAGTCCTTATTAACCCCTTTATGCCCTCTAGTTCTGCCTCCCAGAAAGGCTACTTTTTGTCTAGGCTTGAAAGTGACTGGAACGATGTGGAATGCATGTTGGTATTTTGAAGAAGTGGTGGAAGATATTGGAGTACGGCATTTGATTCAATGATAACAATGTTGTGGAGAGGGGATTTGTTGTCTCCTGCATGTTGCATAATATGATGTTGTCTGAAATGGAAACAAAAGACAACACCATTCCTGATTGCCGAGAATGTCCCATCGCCAGTGATGCAATTTGGTTAGGAGTTCTTAATTAAGGCATGTCTCTTGTTGTGTGTTACAAATGATGATAAAGCTCATGTAGTGTTGTGGGGCAAATGGCATTGATTGCTTGCAGAGCATTTCAAATATGTATCTCAAGAGGCAAAATGTAGACAATAGTTTATTATTTATTCCGTTATAATATTATTTTTGTTTAGCACACAAATTTAGAAATGAATACAGGACTGAGACATCATACTCGTAATTCAAATCAAATTTATATTTATAAATAACATTCACAATCAAACTTATATTTATATATAACATTCACATTGCCTAAACATCTTTTAATCCCCAATAAAACTCTCCTTTTCATCACCATTGCTTTCCACAGAATGTTATCTTTCAAGAGAGATGTACCATTTGGAAGCATTTCCATGGTCTCTGCAATTTTATTGCTGAACCATTCCTGCCCAAACTTGACAATGAGGTTGTGCTTAGTTTTGAAGTAGATCTCAATCATTTCATCAACATACACTGCATTTTCCCGGCTGCCTTGATATCTTTCTCAATAATTGCCATCTTGGCAACATAAACGTAGTTGATGCTTCATGCAGGATCATTGAATTATCAGGAGTTCTGTTCTAGATGCTCTTCTTCTCTCTCTTTATTTGGGCTTCCTTTAATTTTCTCTGCGTTTCTTGATTTTGTCATTGTGCATGGCCTGTGCAGAGTGGTGCTATCTCTTTGTTTTTTGATGAACCATGAATGTTAAGAGTAGCCTGGCTTTGTTGTCCAGAGATAGCCCCCAGTCCAACAGGATGTCACTGTACACTTCCTTATCACTGAGGTCAGTAGAATTACTAGGCTTTCATTACAGTGGATTTATATATGAAATTGCATTACGTTATTGAAGAATCATCAACTCAGAAATACTCACATTTGATGTGCAGTACATTTTGATGATCAAGTTTTTATACACATCTCATAGTTGATTTCCACTCGAAATCTGGCTGATGTTCATTGGTAGAACTGGAATCCATTCTTCATGAATCTCAGCATGAATCTCTCTGAATTTCTTTCTTAGTTGATGGCCTTGCAAAGGCTTTGCCCTGTAGAGTTTGTTATGCATGACTGACTGGAGGGCATGTTCTAGGAAGTCTTCTGGCTTGAATGTGCTGAAGATCTTAATGCATTCTTCATCAAAATGAAGATCAATTTCCTTGCTTTCCATTGTATGCTTGTCAGTCAAAATTGTGCCTGTCTCCAAGATACACACAAGCTCTACTGCCCATTGGTTGTTTTGGTTGATTCTCGTCCAACCCAAATTGTGCATAACGCATTCATGGAAAGTGAAATCTTCTGCAGCCATGTCGTACTCTCCATCAAACTGTCCAACGCAAAAATCTGTCCAAAATGGAGACTCAGTTGGCATACTCATTTCTATTTCAATCTCAGATTGCTCATCATCCTCTCCTGCTGTCTTCATTGGGGTGTCCTCACAAACAGGCATCTGATTGTTGACTGACAAATTGTCATCCTCTTTGTCAGACAAAGAATCATGAGAACGAGCATGGGCTACAGCAGGGAGGGGGAAAGCTCTGTCCCTGGGATAATACTTCCTTGAGTGGCACCAAGCAGATCTGGAGATGAGATGTCACCATTGTGCTGGACGGATGACAGCTGATGGTCCAATGCAACTGTGGATAGGTCATCTGGTATGATGGGAGGTCCATTCTTGGTTCCCGCTGGATTTGGACATGGAGTCTTGGACTTTGATGGCACATCATTCTGACCTCCCTTTGTGAATCAAAAATGTCCATGGCCTTACACTTCCTTTTTTGACTAGAACATCAAACAGGGAGGTTTGTAACACCAAGAGGTGACAAGCCCAATAGAATGCTGCATGTCAAGATTTGAAAAGTGATGATGAATTGCATTTGACAATAAATGATAGGTGCAGATGATAGAATATAGGGACTGATGCAATAGGGAGTAAAAATTGACAATGTGGTGAGAAAATAAAGATTTGGCAGGAACAATTGGATTAGACATTGGCCAATTGGATCCGTCCTGACTCAGACTATTGTACAAAGTCAAGTCAGATACAAAATGTCATTCCCCGAAGATTCTGTCACGAATTCCGATGGGCTGATTGGAATCAAATGTTACAATGTCCCAGCCTATAAGCTCAGAGCATTTGAAATGTTATGTTTTCAACAAGTTTTCACAGAATTTTGTTATAATATGGTTTTGAGCCTGATTTTGAAGATGGAAACACACATTATTAATGTAAACAAAGGTAGGTATGCAATTCGTTTTTCTGAGTCACCAAGTCTTTTATTGAACTTTTCTCCCTGGATTATGAAAGCAGAAAGGGAGCCTCCACTGTTACCTGCAATTTCCATGAGATCCCACATTGTGATGTGTTGATGCTTTCATGAAGTTGTCATGCCTTTTATTCTTCTACATGAACCTGAATGATGTCAAGATGGATGTGATCTGGCATTTTTATCTGAATGTTTTTATTTCAATGACTGGTTGATTTTTCAATGACTAGGCAATTGCAATAGATGCTCAAATTGATGACTTACTGCTTCCATTCTTGACCGACAATTTGAATATAATCAATGTATTGACAGAAGGACAGAGGTGGTGCATTTGCACACCTTGGCATGGTAACCTAAAACTGACATTCAATCTGTAGTATGATTTTGAAAAAAACATTGCTGATGGAATCTATCTGCTCATGCAATGACATTGATGCACACAATTAGTACCTGCAAACGTTTCCTATGTCCCAGTACAGGGATAATGACAGTTCAGAAGATGATCAAGTAAGTGTCCTTAATTTATCCATGACAGCCTTCTTTTTTTATGTTATGAATATCTGATGGAACAATAGTGAACAATGATCTCTCATGGTAGTCCTTTCTTGAATAGAACATCACTCAAAAAATGACAATACATCTACATCTTACTTGACTTCACTGAGACATCTATGAAGCTTCCCCGTATTTCTCCCTGATTTGAGTTTCCTTTCTCATCTCTCCGGTCCAAAATGAAAACCAACACAACAAGAAGTTCCCCTCATTACAGAGACATGACTGAAAATGTTTTGGATAATTACAACCTTATGAGAGCCTGAATTGGGGACAGGGTAGGACTACTCAAGTGCTCCACATCAGATTCTACAATAGCTTCATGGAGAACAAAAGTCTTTCATGCATCAAGATACGAAATCCAATCGGAGATCTCCAGGATATCTTCTCTCCCATTAGTTTTCTTCACCTGTGAAATCAGATTGGATGATAATGTCAAAGAAAATGTTAACAAAAAAAACAATGCAGATGAAATGAATTCTCTCCTGCCAGTCAAGGCTTCAGTGTTGATGCTTGATCACTGCTGTGTGGTCATTGACAAGGAGAAATCTTATCTAGTATTTCATGATCAACAATCTTGATTGCTGTGCTTCTTACTTACATAAGGTAGGAAAGGAAAACTTTCATGACATTTCACATCTCCATGTCACTACTGCTCCCAAGGCAAACACACCAAATGGCTTGATTTAGGACCAAGACACACAAGCAGCAATAAGCATGCTTAGAGCTGAGTATGCTTCTTGGGCCCACTTTGTGTGAGGAACACACATTTACTATGATGACTGTGGTATGATCCTTGATGTAATTTTATAATAAAAAAGAGGGAAAGGAGTACATTTCAACATCCTGCAAAGAGAAATCAATCATCATGGAAACAGCACCATATGTTGTACTAGGAATAATTGTCAATACATCAGAACATCCCAATGCATCTGCAAAATGAGTGAAACTTTGGCACTGTGTCATTGCTACCATCCAATGTGAAAGGACCAATGATGATACATGGCTAAGTTGCAAATTACTGTCAAGTTGCTGAGTAACTACTGCTTACTCAGTAAATTACTGTCACTCGGACAGTAACAATGGTTACTGACCCCTTCGATATTACTGTATTTTGGAAAGCAATTAGACAAGAGTTTGCAAAGTTAGATTCGGTATCATTTTGATTTAGCACAGTAATCACTTGATTTAGATCCAATAATTTTTCAGACCCATTGCCCATAAAAAATAGAGATCAACCATGGCAACAAGCTGGCCGCAAGCTCAATTTGCAATATCTCAGAGAATATTGCTCCTTTTTCTCATCCTGGATGAGCGCCGCCATCCTTATTGCCGTGCTCACATGTTGATATGCTCATATCTGAAAGAGACAGAAAAACCACTGTGTTCTCCCTCCCGAGCAATAACAGGCTTGGAGAG
>JALLPD010000330.1:0-17204 GCA_036940065.1 Cyclotella cf. meneghiniana
TGGCAGCAATGGCAGCAATGGCAGCAATGGCAGCAATGGCAGCAATGGCAGTGATTGCAGCAATGGCAGTGACTGCAGCAATGGCTGTGACAGCAGGGACGGCAGGAACAGCATTGATGACAGGGATGGCTGGGACCACAGCAGTGACATTAACGGCAGCAACAGCAGGAACAGCAGCAATGCCAGCAACTGCTGCAAAGGCAGTAATGGCAGCAACAGCAGCAGTGGCAGCAACAGCAATGAGGGCAGCAACGGCACCAATGGCAGTGACCACAGTGACTGCATTGATGGAAGCAATATCAGCAACAACAGGAACAACAGCATCAGCAGTGATTGTTGCAATGGCAGTGATGGCAGTGATGGCAGTGATGTCAGCGATGGCAGTGGTAGCAGTGGTGGCAGTGATGGCAGTGATTACAGGAATGGCATGGATTGTCAATTGCACTGATGGCAGCAACAGTAGAGATGCCAGATATTGCAGCAACTGCAGCAATGGCAGTGATGTCAGTGTTGGCAGTGATGGCAGCAAGAACAGTGCTCCCAGTGATGGCAAAAGCGGTAGTGATTGCAGCAACAGCAGCAATAGTAGTGAGAGCAGCACCAGCAGTTATGTCAGTAATGCAGCAACAACAGAATCAGTCCAGTTTGAGACTAGGTAACTACAAGCTGAGGGGTCAATAATCACCAGGGCAGTCACTTGTTGATATATTTTGAAAATAGAGGGTAGATAGCTGGCAGCTTAAAGAGGCCACTGGGGTCATTGATTTTCAAGGTCATCTATGATATGTAAGGAAATTTATATTTTTTTAAGAGAGCAGGCATCAGACCATAATTATTATTTTGTTTTGGTAAAAAATTCACTAGAAAATAACATGGGGGAACAAAAAAGATATGCAATGTTTTTCAGAATGATATAGTAAGCCTGACCTAATAAAAGTTCAGACACATAGAATACGGCTCATATCCTGCCCAATTCTCGACTTTGTACAGTATTTTGTTCTGCTCATAAAATATTTTTCTAAACCAAAATAACAGATACCATAGTGGAGCGTATCAAAATACATTTGGCAAATCTTATTCTTGTTAGACCCCATATTAATACTGGCCCAGTATTGATAATGGACCTTCCAGTATCAATACTGGGTAGCACAATCCCCGTATTGATATTTGGTTCTGATAATTGTCTCAGTTTCAATATAGGGACTCTCAATTCTGACATCTGTGAATTGGTAGGGTGTTTTGGCAATGTCATCAGAGTTTTGATAATTGGGGCACAGTATTTATACTGTACATCCAGTATCAATACTGGCAGACCCAGTATTGATACTAGATAGTCACTTTTATGTCCCAGTACTGATATGGGATGGCCAGTAGCAATACTGGGACAGTTACAATATTGGGCCTATAGAAAAAATCCATACATGACCCCAGTATTGATACTGGAAGTCCTCTATCAATACTGGATTATGTGTCGTGCACCCAGTATCAATAATGGAGTTCCCATATTGAAACTATGAGAAGTTATTGGAACGGGGTATCAATACAGGGATTGCGCTACCCAGTATTGATATTGGATGGTCCGGTATCAATACTGGGACTATCAATATAGGGTCCAACATTTACACAAATACACATTTTTCACCACCTGGGCAAAAATTTTGTGTAACTTTACATAATTAAGGTGTAAATTACACAAATCTTAGTCAACAAGAAGACCTTGTCAACCAAGTTTTTCAAATTGCAAATCACATTTACACAAATCTTTTTTTAATCTAAATCACTCCCCCTCCCTCCTAGCATGTTCTGCCTGTAGTATAACTTGTCCTTTTTTATTTCCCCATGTCTAGAGGTTGTGGTTTCCCAGCAGCAAAAATTGACTGTTTCTTAGAAATTGTCAAAGAAATTATTCTCCTCATTTGTCCCAATGACTAGGACAGAGTTACCGAATGTCACTGTTCATACTATCCAGGGATTGGTCAGTATCGTAGAGTATTCATTGTAAGTTCACTATGTCATATAATCAAGAAGAAGACGGGCAATCACAATTGCCCTGTTTCTGTGTGCAATGTCAAACACACCTGGGAATGCACCATGGAGGAAATGAAAGTCTCTGATGGCAAGCAGGGTGAGCAGAGAGAGGACACCTGCTCTGGTGGCAATGAGAATTGTGTGCCAGTAGCCCCTCCGATGGAAGAGATCAATATGAGTGCCTCCAGGAACAATGGCTCTGGAGCAGAACCAAATGGGTGACAGTGAGGGTGTCAATGCCGCCAGTGTTTGAGACATTCCTGCCAGTGCTGGGGACAGGGAATGCAGCGCAAGTGCAGGTGGAAGCATTGGCAGAAGCCGAGGGCTGTAGCAGCAGCTCAGGCTGGGATAATTGCAGGTGCATGTAAACTTACTCCAAGGTAATCAAGATATGCAGCTGGCACATCTCAGTCTTCCTTATCTGATTAATGCAATTTATGCTGATGTGGGCTGAAACAGAGAACACAATGGAGCAGAGGCATCATCAGGAACATGAGGACACCAAGGATCGGCATCGATGTGAATAAGAGGAAGCAGATGATGGGCACAGATGTGAACAAGATGAAGCAGAGGAGAGACAAGAGTGGAGGACTGAACAACAATCACCAAATCAGTTCAACATGATGCAGATGTTTATGATGTGTATGATGGAGAGGCATCTAAAGAGGAAGAGGGATGATGACCACCATGACATTGAAAGTAAAAATGCCAACTAGTTTTTGTGTTGAGTGTGCTTGTTTGCCAGATTTCATTGTTGTTAAACTTTTTTGTAATAAGAATAATAATGTCAGGAATATAAATTTGGCAAAATAATATAATGGATGTAAATTCGATTGACACCCTCTACCAAAGATGGCATGTACACACTTAAAATTTGGTTGATTCCAATCCTCCTAGTGAAAAGATAGAGTCAGGAGTTTTATCATGAGTTTGCATTGACCTCTGAACTCAAGTGCAATACAATCTTTGATTTGCAGGAATGATGCCTAGAATGCCCTCATGCCATATTTTGATAATTTTTGCATATACATCTCATCCTTTGCAATCTCCATCTTGTCAGTTGTCATGTCCATTAAAGGTTTACATGAATTTATAAGGAAGGGATAAATATTGCAAGCAAATGCAGAGTCAACTGTGCATCATGACCCTGTTCTGTCATAGAAATTGTGTTGGTTATCATATATATTATTCCAATTGAGACAATGAGACTATCATGTACAGTACCTGACACATTGTAGCAGCAGATGGGAATGGTACCATCTGGACAAAAAATAGAACTGCACCAATGTAATGGTCACATGTCCATTCAGTGAAAAACCAATTTTGTTCATCATCACCTCTAGAACATCCCACCATCAACTTGACGCCATCCATAGTACACCAAAAATCTGGAAGGAAAGGATGACAATGGTATACGGCTTCCTGATATTCAATAATCTTTTTGGGAGTTGGCCGTTTTATTTTAGAATCCTCCTGCCTCTGCAGGACATTGATGAAAACATGCATGCAACAAGTCAAGTATTCAGAAGTATTTGTGTCATACCAAAAATCAACTGGAAGAGCATTGTAGAACCATGAGTCCTTGTCCACGTCAGGACTAAACCCAATCTGTCAGCTGCCATCATCAATCCTGACCAGTTTGGGCAGTTTTGTGACCTAGCAACTCAACAATTAAGACATCCTTGGAAAATGGTGAGTACTTGTTGTAGTAGCACTGGATGTCTCACAAGATATTCATGAAGGTGTTGTATCTAAACAAATCATAGATATCAATGCCTGATCATTGCATGATTGGTAAACTTGTCACCATGGACTTTCCTTGGGAGATAAAACTGCACATCTTGGGATACAGCAATGATGACAAATACATTTGTATTGGGACAGCTTCTTATAGAACCTCTTTTGATAACATGAATGAATGAACAATCTCTTGTCCATGATGCATCAAGGTGCAGGGCAACAGCTCATAACATCATCTGCATTGTGAAGCGTATGTTGAAGGAGAAATGAGGGAACAAGAGATGAGGACAATCAGCAGAATAAATTCGTAATATATCTTTGGCATGAGGTTTGTGCTACTAGATAAATTCAATTTACAATTTATGCTTTTAGATAGTTTGATGACTGATTTACACAAATTAAGGCAAATGTATTACGAGTAAATATGATTTGCAGTTAGTGTTTTGATCTGCTCCATTCTTTTATCTTACAGTGGCTCACTTCAAAAATTTAGGGGTGCCAAACTACACAGAAGCTATCTACACACTTCTTAATTCAAATTAATTAGAAGAAGATAACATGCTTCCTCTGCATGATCAAAATTCAATATCTTTGCACTTTAAACTGGAACTGAGAACCCTAGAGTATCACAAGCAAGTGAATTATTGAAAGAAGATAACCAGTCAAGCAAGACTGTAAAATTATTCACCTAACCCCTTTTGAATTTAGACCGTTGTGTCCACAAGAATCCAAAAACTATCAAAAATGCAGGACCTCCAAGACAGCACCACCAACTTAAAAAACCAGATGACTCAACTTCCGCAAGCCATCCAAACTCTAGCAGCAGCATGTGCAGGAACCACAGCCCTTGTATCTGTTGCACCAGCTGTCACTCTGCTAACATTTGCCCTCTCTCATAGTACCACCAATCCATACCAATTAGTTGATTTCTCGACGCGAACTGATCAGGCACTATATGAGAATGGAAAATCAAAGCTCATGAAGACAGAAGAGAAGAAATTTGACCAAAAGGTCACCCAAGTGGTGAGATTTCACGAGATGCTGTGTGGAAAAAGTGAAATGATGGGTTGGTTAATTCTTGCACAAGGGATCACCACTTACCAAGCAAATGGAATAAACTGGGATTTGATCTACGACTATGAGAAGATCCCCTGCGATGATATTACGACCAAATCTCAAGTCTACTGGAAGGGCACAGGAGCAACAAAGCAACAAAGCAACAATGAGCCATGCAAAACAACAAGACAATGGAAAAGTGCATACTTGACTTGCTCACTGAGCCAGCTCTAGACCAATTATTCAGGCTGGAAATAGCTGGATTCTGAATGATGTAGATCCAGCACATCCAACTGATATCACTGTAGCTGCATTACTGGACAAAGAGATAATAAGGCTGACTATGTTGGATACCAGATCAACCAACAAGGCACTGCAAGACAATCTCAAAGCCATACCTGAGTACTGTGTCCAAGTAGAGGGATGTTGAAAAAGTCAATTCCTACTTCATACAAAACCGGAATCAACTCCTGTCAAGAGGTGAGGGAGCAGATGATAAAGAGGATATTTTGTTTGCCACTTATCAGCATGCCCCAAATGCTGAATTCAGAAAATACATGCATCAAAAGAATGATGATTATAATGACAAGACCAATGATATGGCCAATGCTGATTATTGAATGATCATGCTCAAGGCAAAAACAAAATATGATATGTTGTTGTCAAACAAAGACAGACCATTTCAATCTCCTTCTGATGAAGAGCAACATGTCATTGCACTGCAGGAAGAACTAGATGAAGTAAATGACAGTAACCTCAAGCTCTCAAAGCAACTCCAAGCTAAGCTTAAACCACCTCATTCATCAAGCAAGTCCAATTCATCAGCAAGAAAGCAAAAGACCAAGAACTCCAAGAACATCAGTGCCAGAAATTCCAGAAGCGATGAAGCACAGAAGAAAGTTTCACTCAAGTCAGGACAAGAAAAATTATGAAAAGAGATAGCAAAACATGGTTCTGGAGCATCCACAATTTAGCCTAGTGTTTTCATATATCAAATGACTGCAAAAAGGGAAAGGAATTAGCCAAGCAGCCAGTTGTGCAAAAATCATCTATGGCAACTAAAGCAACAATGCAAGCCAAGACATATCCCTCCTTCTACACCTGACCAAGTTAGCCATCCAGGGTGAGTGATGCCTCAGACCAGCATGGCTTTTTGCCATGTCCAATGCACCAAACATTCTCATCATCCTGTTAATCACCTCTACTCTTGAGGATATTGGATGCTTCTTCTACTTCTTTGATCTTTGTTTATCAACAATCCTCTTGGCATGGGTATACAGCACATTTAATCATTTTTCAAGAAGGTCATTGAATTTGACAAGAGCCTTTGCGTTCACCTTAGACAACAGCTTTTTCAATGCCTAACATACCAGTTTATGTACCACTAGTTCCAAGCTGGGATGAAATGAAGAAAAAAGAGGAAGTTCAGAAAGCCACCACCATAGTTTTATTTGACAAGAAAATGGCAGATTATAAGGCTGACCTTGTTGATGATCCTCATCATCTTCAAGCTGCATTTTTGCATGAAGTTGCTCATCAGCAATTCATTACACCAATTATTGTCTTTCAACCTACTACCTTAGAAACTCTTTTTGTCTTCATCCCATTTTTTCAACATTATCAAATAAAATAAATTGCTCAACACCTTGCATTCTATTTGGTTAGGGATACAACAGTTCCAGCTCCAACACAATCAAGATTTGACACTGATTCCATCAAAATTGGCATTGACACTCTTTGTTCCATCACCATGTCAAGCCAACAAGAAAATTTTGAAAACCTCATAGCTTATGCAGGGGGCACAGTGACATGTATCTCAGGTGGTCTTGCTTCTCAAAGCACTGGTACTTTCTGCTTCAACACTGAGGCCAATTCAGGAGAGATTCATGTCATTAAGCTTCCTGGCAGTCTCTAAATCCCTGGCCTAAAGCACACTCTACTTTGCCCCCAACATTAAGCCCAAGTCAATGAGGGAGATGGAACATATATAAAGAATTTTTCTCATGGATACTTATTAGTCTGGAACAAAGGAAAAAGTTCCAAATTTGTACCACTGGATGCTAAGACAAATACACCAACTTTCCTAACTGCACCTGGCAGTTTCAAGTACCAAGCTTTCAAAGCTACCTTCATGGCAAGTGATGTCTCTGCACCTCATCTTTGCCAACATGTGACATATGATCATCTCTTGACACAAACTTATCATATCCACAATTCTGAATCATTTATTGCCAATGAGGTCATTAAAAATGTTGCTAAGGCCAAAGAAGAGGATGTTGTTGTCACTTCAGATGATAATACAGTACAAATCAGCAATATCAGTCATCTTGTTATGGCACTAGATGATACATGCCCACTTCACCCAACAGGAAAACACAAATGGGGAGAATGCAGTAACAATCCAAACAATTGACCTATCAATTGGGGAGCCCTTACTTTCCCCCACTAACTTTCCAAACAGATGAAGACCATGAGAACAATGCTTTATCTTCCAGTGTGATCAAGCTGAGCTCCTATGCTGGCATCACCATCTTGGTCATCTACCCTTTTCCATGCTAAAAACATTGGCCAAATATGGTGAGATTCCAAAGAAGTATGAAAAGGTGAAAGAACCAAAGTGTGCCGGTTGCTTGAATGGAAAGATGACGAAGGTCTCATGGTTAACACAACCCAATGCAAAAAGCAAGGTTCACAAAGCCACTTATCCTGGCCAATGTTTATCAGTCAACTAAATGGAATCAACACAAGCTGGTTTCTTTGCACAACTCTAGTGCAAGTTGACTACAAGATGCTACACAGCTGCTACAGTATTTGTAGACCATTATTCTTGCCTGGGATATGTACATCTCATGACCTCATTACATTGAAAGAAACAATTGAAGCAAGTAATGTGTTTGATATATTTGAAGCGGCCATGGAGTCCACATTAAGCAATACCATGATGGCAATGGCTGATTTGCTGACAATGTATTCAGAAAACATTGTGATCAACACAGTCAAACAATTTCCTATTATGGTATTAATGCTCATTTTCAGAATGGAATTGCTGAGAGAAAGTAGGGACATAACAGGGTCTGTGAGAATAATGCTGTTGCATGTCAAGGCAAGATGACCAAGAGTCATACACCTCTGTCTGTGGCCACATGCACTGAGACTTGCAGTGTATAATTGCAACACTGTTCCAGTTCTTTTAGATGGAAGGTCATGGCTTGAGTTATTTTCAGGCATCAATGTCATATTTCAGATGAGGGAGAGTCATGAATTTCGATGCCCAGTATTTGCCCTGCAGAACAGTTTACCAGCAGGCAGTACACACCATAATCATGTCTTTGCATTAACCTTGGTCCCAGCCCCAATCATGCAATGAATGTCAACTTGGTCCTCAACCTGAACACTGGATTAGTTTCTCCACAGTTCCATTGCAGATTTTAGGACTTCATTGAAACTACACATTAGATCGTGACATGATAGCATCAGCAAACTTGATGCAGCTCACAGGTTTTGTAAGATATGATGGTACTCCGATCATCCAAGATCGATTGTCCAACACTGAGCACATTGTGATTCCTATTGGGACTGTCAAAGACTATCCACCAAGCAAACCCAACACCACTCCAGATCACTACATCAACAATGACATTACAAACTTTGATTCTGACCAAGAGGATCTCATGTCAGTTTCTGAAGGAGCTGAACCTATGCCAGAAGCCTCAAGTCAAAAATGTACACCAGATCCTAGTGACAACATCAGAAGTAGAGGCCAAGCAAGGAGGATGATCCATGCTTTGCAAGATTCTGTGTCCCAGCATTCATTCTATGGGAACAAGGAGATGCACTTTATGGCCAATAAGTCCATAATAAATGATCCCATGGAAGTAGAAGGCCGGTTAATTAGGTATCACGAAGAGCGTTTGAGCCTCCAAGAGAAAATGCACCACCCTATTGCATTTCATGCTGAAATGGTGGGAGACATAATGTACTTCTATCAGGCATTGCAACAATTGATGCTAGAGAGTTTGTAAAGGCCCTAACAAAGGAAGTCAATGGTTACATTGAAAACCATAGAAGGAAGCTTATCAAGAGATCTGAAGTTCCCCAAAATATGGATGTCATACCATCCGTCTGTTCAATGAGACCTAGGTGCAACCACACAACCAAAGAAGTTACCAATTACAAGTCTAGATTGAATCTTCATGGTGGCAAGCAAATGTTTGAGCATTACTTTGAAACTTATGCTCCTTAGTGGCATACTTAGCTATCAGAATCATTATTATCATATCCATTCTCTTTACTTTGGCATTGCAACAGGTGGGCTTTATTCAGGCCTATCCACAAGCTCTGATTGGGACCAACATGAACTGTAACTTCCCAAGGGAATAGAAAACATCACAGGGCATCCAAAGACCATTTTCTCATGCTACTTGCAAATTTGTTTGGTCAAAAACAAGCATGACATCTTTGGAACTCCTACCTTATAGAGAAGCTTTGCAGCATTGGTTTTCAGCAGTCACTAATTGATGATTGTGTTTCTACTGTGATCATGTTACTTTCATTGTGTATGTTGATAATGGCATGTTCCTAGGACCAAATGCTTGCAAATACTAGCCTAGAAATTGAAGACCAAAGTCATCCAGCTGTCTACATAGGTGTCACAATCACCAAGCACAACACTGGATACATCAATCTGACCTAGTGCTCTTATTGACTCCATCATTAATGAGATCCATCTGAATGGTGCTTATGCCAAAATCATTCCAGCCAAAGACAACACACAGTTACATGCCTGCAAAGATTCAAAGAGATATTCTTAATGTTTCTTTGACTTCAATTATTGATCAGTCACTGGCAAGTTGAACTATGTTGGCCAGACTACATACATTGACATTCTTTTCACTACTCAACAGGTTGCCAAGTACTCCTCTGACTCCTGAAAAGAACACGGAGAAGCAATTTTATACCTGGTGTAATATCTCAAAAAGACTTGCTATCTTGGCTTGAAATTTTGTCCTGACCTAGATTAAGGCTTTGTATATTACTCTGGTGCCAACTTCTCAAGAAAATGGAACAGAGACTTTGCACAGTTGGACACCAGCACTTCTAAGGCTAGAAACAGATGGGTAGCATTTTATGCCAAGTGCCCCATCATTTGGGCCTCCAAACTGCAATCACAAGTAGCACTTTCTAGAACTGAGGAAGATTATATTGCCATTTCCATGGCACTTTGCAATGTCATCCCAATCATGGAATTACTTGATGAAATGAAAGATAGGCATTTTTGGGTCATTTTCACACACTCAATTGTCTATTGCAAAGTGATTGAGGACAACTCAGGAGCATCAGAACTTGCTCAGCTCTGTAAGCTTCACCAAAGGACCGAGCACATCAATTAGTGTTACCATTTCTTTCAGGAACATGTGTGACTTGGTCTCATCAAGGTCTTGCTCATCCGTACAGATGACCAAATAGTGGATGGGCTTACCAAGGCACTGGCTCGGAATACTTTCTGTAGATACCACAAATTTCTTTGTGGATTGTAACTTTAATTGACAGCAAAGCTTCTCACCAAACGATTGCAAGGAAGTGTTGGATTTTGTGCCAAGTGCAGCCAAGAGCCCAAATGAAATTTTAGTTTGTCGTCAGAGGATTTTTCTGTTTGATTGTTGCCATTCTAGATTCATTTGGAATTGTCATTTGCGTTGTCATGAGCAGCAAACTGGTACACAAACCTTGAGTTGACTTGTTTTGAACAGCTTTTGTTGTGCTCATACAGTATTTTTCTAAAGGACCATAACAGATACCATAGTTTTTACCATACAGTAGCCCATTTCAAAAATTTGGGGATGCCCAACTACACAGAAGATATCTCCACACTTCTTCATTCGAATAAATTATTAGAAGATAACAGCGGCCATCAACCTGTTGTGATGGAAGGGAACAAACCAAGTCAGTTTTATTAATAATAATGTGGACTTAAAATGTGGGAAAATCAACAGTAAAGGTGCCAAGAGACAATCTACCAAAAATGTACACTCCAGTAGAAACAAAATCAGCAAAGAGCAGATGCCCTCTTTGGAGGTCTGTTTCCAAGCCAAACAAGAGGAAAAGCCCACACTCCCAAGAAACAGGTCAAAAAGATGCACTCCTGATAGTAACAGACAGAGTGAATACACACTGCAAGTACACTGATATGTGAAAAAATCCATATTAAATAGAGAGAAACCCATATAAAATGGGGTTGTTTGGAGATTTGCTTAAAGATTGCATTTAAGTGGTTTTCTGCATAGAGAAGCAATTTTCTTGTGTGCTATAATTGAATCTAAGGATTTGATAAAGATGGTCTCATTTTACAAAGTCTCACCATTTTGACAAATATCTTCACTTTTGAGCCCTTAAACCTCTTTTTTCCACCAAAATGTACTTGGAATAGATTCTCCATTGTAAGAACAATCTGCCCATATGATGGGCACCCCATAATTCCTTGTGGTTCAAATGTTGTAGTTAATTGGCCTTACACACACCACACATATAGCTTTTTTGGTGTGCTTACATATCTTTGTGTTATGTGCATGTAATAAGCTTACATACCACCATGTTCATGTAATAAAAAAGGCTAAAAACTCTTCCACCTCCAGAATGGTTTGTTTTAATTGTTGGAATTCTTTCAACCAACACTGGCAGTACATGCCAAAATCACCCTATAGGCTGCAGTTACACCTTGTTGCTCACCAGGCCAGCAAACAGCTGCAGTGTGTTATTATACCTCAAAAGAATGGAGTCTGGCAACATTGTGGCTATTTTATTCTTCCAAATTTGATCAATAGCTACAGGGTCATATTGCTGCAAGATAAAATGCTGTTGGTGCACAAGGCTGTCTGCTGGATGGAGTGATGGTGTGGATGCTTGAGGTGTACACCCTTGAGCATCCAAACAATTTTGCCATGCCCTGTATCACCACAACCGTGGTTATGGTATCACTGGAATTGTCAATGATGGAGTCAATTATTTAAATTATAAATGAATTAAACTCAAACTTTTTAAGACAAAATATTTTTTGAATCAAAACAAATATAAATTATCATTATGTTTCAATAAAATTGACTAGATCTTCCATTCAAAACCCGTTTATTGTCCTTGTGTTTTTGCAGGTTTCTGAATTCCAATAAGCTTCAACAACCCATATTGCAACCAATTTGTGTTATGGGATGCCCATCTTTTTGCCTTGCCATACTCCCTCTGTATCAACTCAGTCTTACCACTGCTTGGATATTTTATTTTTAATTGGCTTGTTCATGCCAATCAAAGATGAGAGGAGGGTGGAGATGAGAGGTATAGCCAGTGTGACAAAAAGGTGGGCAGTGAGTGGGCTAAGGCATACTAATCAACCTCCCCATAAAAAGTTGATAGGAAAATGAGGGACAATAAGCAATAGGATAGATATACAGTACTATCTATTGTCCGTATTATTTTATTTTATTTTATTTTATTTTAATTGCTTTATGGATTGCTATGAATCAGTACATAGACATACTTTACAAAATCTCAAACATTTCATGTGTCTTGCTCACCAATTTATGCAGAAGTCTACATGTTAATTTGTTGCCCGGGGCATGTCATTCATAGAATCAAATAAAAGATGTTTATACAACTCTCCACTAAATCATGATAAAACACCCTGCAACAAAGGAAGTATAATAGTGAGGATACTTAGCTGATGTCAGAACTGCTGTCATGATTCCATGTAATTCCATGAAGTATGACAGAGTTTGTATTTTTGATACATTTTTAGTGATTTATTGTTAGTTACTCCTGCCTTGCATTATGTAGGTTTTGCACAATTGATTGTGGGTTGCAAAGACTTTAAGTTCATCATAATTCTAAAAATACTACCTGTGTAACCAAAGTAACACTATCTCACTGTTTTTACTAGGAACTATCCTAATGCCATGTCCTCCCTTTTCCACCTCTGCTCAGCATCTCTAAAAACAAATCCATTTATCAGATCCATAAGTCCATTCAATGTTGTCTCTGTTGCCTAAAGGCTGGCAATTCAAGGTTCTGGCTTTGCACCTCTCCCCCCAGAACATGCAGATATGATTTCCCAGTCGCAACCAAAGAGTTCTGTGATCCACTGAATACTTCATTAGGTGCAACATCAGGCTCCTGGGTGTGAAAAACATGTCTGCTGTCCTCAATCTATTCATGGGCACCAATGCCACCCAGAAAGTACTACCCTCAATGGCCGCAACAGCAAACATGCAACCACTGGTTCCTCTTCAATCAATATCACTTCAAAATACTCCACAAAGGGTACCCTCTCCTCTCAGAGGGTGAGATGTCTTCAGACAGGACCCCACTGGGTGAGGGCATAGGAAGTAACCTTACAGACAAATTGCTGATTAATGATTTGTGTATCAAAGACAGTCAAGATTTATCTTTTGATGGCATTCCTTGTTATTTTGCTATGAGGAACCTTAAGGGAGATTTGCACATTTATGACTCATGATTGTGGTAATGACATTGCAACATAGTTAATGTGAATGTGTGTACCCTTTTATTTTTTGTAATGTCAGTTGTTGACTATCATCTTATGGTATTTGAAACCATAATGATATTTGACAGCTGGCAAGCATCTTAGAGAAGTGAGCTCATCTTAGTGAAGTGAGCTTCCCTTCATGTTGACAACATGATGGTTGTTTTCTTTGTGGTCATGTGAGTTTTTCTTACCTAATTGTGCCATATCACTGTTGTGTGTATAGTGGCCTGTGTCCCATTTGATAGGCATAAATTCCAACAAAGATGTTTTACTTGTCCTTTTTGGGATGATTGTCATCTGTTTTTATAAGAATATTCACAATTTACTGTGTTGTGGGTGTGCAAGAACAACGGTCATGGATTCTTTATTTTTCTTTTTTTAAGTGCTCATTTGAGGCTTATTCCATGTTGTGGCTTGTGCACCAAAAAGTTGCAGCCCCAAATATTATCCCATTTCTGTCTCTGAGAGAAAAGACTAACATGTTATGGTGACTCAATGGGTCCCTACTCCTGGGTACCATATGTGTCTCCATGAGACTGTCTGGTAAACCTCACAGAAGTTTCATGAGAGAGTTACACACTAGATGCTGCATTTTAAGTGACCATTATCTAGTTTACGCAGGTCTTTTTGAATCCAGAAATGTTAATATCACATTAAGATTTCAATCTCAGTCATTCTGTGTTTTTGCACTCTTCATTCAGCATGCTGTACTAGAGTGTGAGACAACCTTTACTTGATCTGAGTCAGGGTACCTCTAGACTCTGTTGTGGAAACAAAAGTTTGTATATTCATGAGTCTCCTTTGATGTACCATGTCTCATAGGCCATGGTAGTAGCTTTAGTGACATGGTACTTCCTTTTCTACAATATTGTGAGAGATGCAAGACAATCATATTGTCTGACCCAAGGTTCTCTTCTGTACATTTTTTGTATGGGTATTTGTGTAGCAAGTGCTTGTCTGTCATATAACATGGTGCTTTGCCATTGGAAGACTTTGGGTCTAATTTTAAGTCCTTGCTGTGTTGTGCAGATTAGTTGTGAATTGGTTTGTGGTGTAAACCATTTCTTGCAACTTGTTGAGACCATCGTAACCTTGTTTAAGGTGGTCATCTAAGCTAGCCTCTGGAGACTATTATGTTATTCCAAATGAGTTCTGTTGAGAAATATGTGGCTACCATTGACTCCAATGTATGTCCCTTCAGGCACATGGGAAATCCATGATTGTTGTTTCTTGACCCAAGTAGGTTTGGCTTTCTTAGTTTTTATTGGAATGAACGAATTCTGGATGCATCAATCTCCGGTCTAATGATTTATTAACTTAATGCGGAGGATTTGGTTTTTTTGTAGAGTTGAATATTGCAGCATCTACATTTCTGTTTTGATTCTTTGCAGCTGGGCAGTTTTCCTACCTTGTTATACATTTTACTTCTATCAAAGACTTTAATAGATCACAGTAATTTGTTTTATTAGTTCGGGTATTCTCTTATGTTAAACAGTCAGTTCTGATGAGGGATGTTCACAAAAACCCTCCTGTCAACAAGGTAAGTTTTCCTCTTCATTTCTACCTTAGTTTTTGGACTAGTTCAGCTCTGTCTGTGTATGGTTAAGACAACAGCAGACCTTTCAATGTAAGGTAGACAGGCCACTTCTTCCAATCACTAAGATCTATCAAAAAATTTCTCTTACTCTGAGAAACCTCAGTAACATGATTGTATATGAGCTTGTAGTCCTAACTATTGTCATTTTTTGACACTGTTTGGATGGTCTGCTATTTTATTCACACCCCAGATGAGTATTACACTGAACTGGTCAGCTCTGTGCTTATGAGTATTATTGCTCAAGAAGAGCTCTGCACAAAAGTGGTTAGCAATGTGAATAATGTGTTGTGTTCATGTGTTGTTGCAACCCTGGTTCCATGATTAGCAGATTATGAAATCAATACTCATTGGCAAGTTGAAATTGATCATAACAACTGTTTTCTGTTGTGAGTTGATTGAAAATCTAGTGCAATTGTGATCCAGTCTTTGCTCTTGTCAAAAAATGACATCATGTGTTGGCTTGGTCACTCTGGGTATATTGTACCTCAGAAAAGTGTGTTCAACAGAATTCCTTTTAGTAATGATGAAAAACATCATGTGACTTTACTCCTCCTTCCAAGTGGGCAGAACCCATCCAGTGCATGCAAAAGAGCTTGACACCTGCCTAGCCAGGTAAGGAAAACATACGGGTGTTCCTAATTTCAGAACATGGAGGATGCCTAAGGACAATGTCTTTTTTCCTCCATTGTTACTGTAGGAGCACCTTTTGGGGGGATCGAAACCCAACATGATTTGGTTTCCAGTCACTTTGCTGATGCCTTGTTATTAATAGTGCTGCATGGGCACATGTGTAAATTTCTTCGTGTTCATCTTCATGTGAAAAATATTCTGGATACCAGCAAATTTCTTGGTATTTTGGGTCCTGTTGGTATTTACATCAAGGCTTATTTTATTTTCCAGTAAGCAAGGTATTCTATTAAATTGAATTGTTTAAATCTGATTTTTGAATTTCGGTAAAGATTTTTTTATCTTATAAGCTACTCAATTCAGAATTAATTAAATTCGAATTTTTAGTTTCAAGTTTTGAATTCTTTTTCCTTGGACCAGAGGAGGTGCCAAGGCTATTTGCTAGTCGATAGCATTTCTTTTGATTTGTATGCCTTTATCACACAGCTCAATGGCTTACATGCACAAGAGGGAACTATGGTGAGAAGCATTCTCACTTCAATACTGTTTTTTCGTATTTTTAATGCAAAATTCATAAAGATTTTGATGAGTTGAAAAGTTTCCTGTTGAAAACATGCTAAAAGTATATGAATTTCATGTGCAAACAAAAAATTCCTGAGAATTTTGCAAAGAAGGCTCATATTCATGAGTCCTACTGTATCAGGGACTCAACCCACAGTCATTTTCTTTGTCCTGTATGCATGTCCACATGTTCAGAGACTCAGACTTACTATTGTGCAACACTCCGATGCTTGACCAGAATTCAGCAATACATTGCACTCCTATGCCCTTTTGCAGATTTAAACGGCTGGTCAATTTCTGTTACTGGCTGGCTGAACAATGCAGGTACATCACATGTTTATGCAGTCATTTTCATGAGATTGCAATCATGAAGGCTGTGCCATGATTAGACTTGTTGGATGGACTGTAAAGTGACTCACTCACATGTAAATGGGGCTGATCCACATTTGCTGCCTCATGAACACACCAATTCTCCCTTGAAACAGACTTGATTCTTGAGTCCCATGTGGAACCTATGCCCGTGCAGCAATCGCACAATACTCCCACTATCACCTTGCAAACAAGTGGGAAGGATGCCATCTGGAAATGAAAAAACACACTCAAGGGATGAGAGCTGCAAGGGGGGATTGCAGTGATCAACAAGCAATGCATACCTCTTGGGGGTCATAAGAATACTGTTTGGCCTGTAGCTGCTGCAGGATACTTTGTGGGGTCATTATAGGCCCTATAAGTATTTTTTAAGTACTGTCTACATGCATTACAAACTAATGTACTCCAATTCGTCACTGCAATGGCATGTGACTCTGGGTACAGACTTAATAAGGTCTATTTGTGTTTTTAGCTCTAAAAGTAAACTATACACATATTGCTCTTTTTACAGAAAAAAGATCCTAGGCTTAAGTTTAATTGCCTCCTCATTTTATGAGGGACTACTTAATATCTTGGGATGGAGTACTGTCCTAAGCTGCTTTGTAGTAAAAAAATACTTAAGTAGAAGTTACTAGGCAAATGAGTTACTTAGTTGGGTGAATGGTTTTTTATGAGTTAAAATTGGGTCTATCT